>BGPR01030061.1:0-18105 GCA_013235015.1 Araneus ventricosus
ATTGTTGGCGTCATGCGTGAGCGAAGCGCGAGCGAAAGGGAACAAAGAGAGCATGCGAAGCAAACACATGCCGTTGTTAAAATGCGCCACGTTTGTCGAAGGCGTAACCAGTGGTTCAGCGCGGTATGTCGCAGGTATACGCGGTTAACAAAATAGCGCCGCACCCACGCTGGTAAACGCGCACCGCCACCGCCACCATATGAGGCAACGCACGCCACCATTACGATCGCGCGAAAACGAACCGTCTACAACCGTTACTACAGGCTACGCGCATGTTCAAACCACAAACGGCTGGCGTTCGCCCAACAGCGACAACGCGTCGCGCCATACAACGCCACAAATACGCGACAGCGCCCGCATACACGCCGCGGCAGGAACGGCATATCCATAAGAAACAGCATAAGGCAGCTACCGCCGCGGCACAGCGCCGCCACGCATGGTTAACGTCAGCACAAAACAATGGCGTACCAGAAGAGCAGAAGATATATGAGCATGCAGAACCAGCAGTGCTTATGCCATGCGCGCTATTATGAAACGAAAAGTACAGCTACGCAAATACATTATATGCACAGCAGTGGCGAACGAAAGCGCCATACGGCAGCATACACAGCGAAGGCGTCATTGCGCTGGCGGTATCAAAATATCACAACATTAGAAGATGCAGCACATACCAGCCAGGCGAAGGCGGCAAGGCAGAGCATATGCAGGCGAAGGGTGAGCAGGCCACCACAGTTTGCGCCACCGAGACATAGCATACGCACATGCCGCGTATATGCTACGGCGCTGTCCATAGATACAGGCAGATAGATAGAGAATATATACAGACATATGATGAGACAGAGACAGACACGAACCCATAGAGAAGATGAGACAGAGACAGACGATTGATAACACGATAGAGGAGAGAGACACCATAACATAAACAGCACCTTCAACATCAAGTATCACGTTTTATCATTAAGTTTATTCTTTTGTGTAACTTCTTTCCGGTCGTTTTGGCAGTCGTCTAAATCTTCCTGATTATTCTATTTCCTGATTCTTGCTGGCAACAAACGCTCCTCTACTACTAAAAAAGTCCTCCACCCCCGCCGTCTTTAATTCATGTCGATTACATCCTCCCTAAAAAATAGAGGGACGTGGCAAAGGGTTGATGTGTCGAAGCGAATTTTATCTTAACAGAATGAAGATAAAAGAAAATCAGATAAAGCAAACCTCTTATATACGATTTTTTTCTGACCCAGTCTTTTTTTATTTTAGCTTGTTCCTAGCCTTAATTTAAAATGAGAAAGATAATATTTAAAGAAGTGGTGGCTTAGACAGTGTAAAGAAAGTGCTGAAAAAGATTTGGAAGCAAAAGATTTGTGCAATTTGTTTTGAGCAAAAGGAGCTGCTGATGCGTTTGATGCGTTCAGAGCTCAATTTCATTTAGTATGTAGTGGCGCATTTTAACAACTGCCGAACATGCGATCGACGTAGGGCCAGATTTTATTCCTTGTAGGGGCCTATAGCTGGGCGTTTCTCGAGGGCCCATTTCACCACTTACAACCACAAAATGTTTTCATTCATTTCATCAGAATTCTATACAAGCAGTTTGGCAATAAATATTAAAAAAAAATCGAAATAACAAGCATTTAATTGCGAGTCACGTCTCAGAAGATATTCTCAGTATCTCGTAATTGAAAAAAAAAATTGTATAAAATTACTAATCATTTTAAACAATCTGAAATACCTATAATACAAATTTTGTCAGATTGTTGTAGTCAGTCAGCCAACTGCGAGAAAAAAAAGTCCCAAGAATAATGTTCTGAAACTGAAGAGGTATTTGAATTTTACCTAAAATGTTTGAGTAATGAGGCCTTGTAAAACTAAATGGGAAGCACCTGAATTAAAAAATATTATAGAAAATAATGCAAAGTAAAGAAATCATGAGGCATCGCGGCCCCAGCCTACTTCCTAATTGATAACTTGCCCTGGATCGACGTAATTCCCTTTTGGGCAATGTAAGGCTCCTGTATAATAATAATACTACAAAAAAGGTGGGGTGTTCTCCTTTCATCTTTCCTGCTATTCCCCTTCCCACAAACATGAGCAGTTCTGTGTTTAGTCACTGTGCAGGAGTTAAGAGTAGCTTATATGCATTTTACCCTTTTCTCTGTTCTCTCCCCTTTCACTTTCCTCTCACCTATTCTTCCACAACATGGGAGTTGCTCTTGTGTTTAGCTTCATGTAGTAGAGTGAAGAGAAGTGAGCGCACATGTATTTCTAATTTTCTACTCTCTCTTTCCCTTCAATTTCTATTCTTTCTGCAACATGGAGCGTTTTGCATGAGCTCTATAGTAGAGTGGGAAGAGACGCTGAATATGTACTTTTAAATTTAACTCCTTTGAACAAGTGCACCCTAAAAATTTGATAATATGGATCTTCAATTGTGGTTTCAATGGCCATCAAATTTCCTCATATCTTAGTTCTTGTTTTGCGGTTTGAGTCGCCTGCCTCTCTACGTGTTTGACTGTACACAGTCAACTACAAGAAAGCAAATGGATTTTACCAAAATCTGATAGGAAAATTTAATGGTGAAAAAAAATCATATGTCAGATTTTAACTAATTTTAGCTAGTTCCGTTTCTGAGTTGTCAAAGTCTTTGTCTGCACGGATGGACGAACAGAAAATCTTCCCTGCTGACAGATTTGACAAAAAATTTGATAGAAATTCTGCTAAATTTTAGAGTAAAAGACTGCAACCAAATTTTGCACGTCTATCTTATTTCGTTTTCAAGAGACAGATATAAGTAATTAGAAAAGTGGTTTTTTTTCGGATTTGGGATAAATAAAACGTGGAGATCTTCAAACTCTAGAGATCGAATATTTTGAGGATTACAATACTTTCTCTCTTTGTATACTTCTGTATATCGAGAAAAGTAAAAACACACATGAAAAACAGAAGTGATCATGAGTCAGAGACAAGCAAATAAAAGAAATACAGTAGGTTTAATATGAAAGTTGGCAAAAGAATGATTTTCTTAATACTCAAGTATATATTAATAATTGATTTTGAGTTGGCTGGTTTCCATATTGGAAATATTCTGTAGAGTAATGGTTGTTGGGGTGTTTTGCTACTGCATGACAAATTGAAACCAAATAGTTTAGTTAAACAACTACAGGAACAAGTAATCCCATGATGACGCAAAAGAAACTTGTGTACAAGAGATAGAATACGTTGATAGTACATTAGGGATTTGCGTGCAAATAAGCATACATGAACACAGGACGGAAAACAAAATTATGGAACTAAAAGTAAAGATAAATTGTACAAGGCTATGCAAATTAGGGAAATCAACTACCATTTATGGATTACGTATTCAGAACTGAATATTGCACTTACAGTTTTGTATCCTGTCTTCAGGAATGGCACCAACTCTCTGCATTCCATTGTACATAGGAGTATTTGTAACGCACACAACTATGGAAAAACATGTAGCAAGCCAGCAGAATCTTTTGTGTGTGTGTTGCTTCCAGAAGCAGAGCTATTATATTTCTTGAGTTTTGGAGTTAATTTTACTCCTTAATTACGTCTAATCCTAGAAGTTACAATTCTAAGATCCAAAATTGGAAAATATAGCGCCGGTTGCATACGAATATAAAAGTATATTGGGA
Organism: Araneus ventricosus; assembly: GCA_013235015.1. Classification (NCBI taxonomy): domain Eukaryota; kingdom Metazoa; phylum Arthropoda; class Arachnida; order Araneae; family Araneidae; genus Araneus; species Araneus ventricosus. Next base: position 3,654 of record BGPR01030061.1, read on the forward strand.
AATTTTACCTTAAAGTAAGTTTGCCTAGACCCAGAAATTTAAAATACACTACATCAGATGCATATGCATTCTCAAAATATATTATTTAGTTATGATTTTAAATTTAAATTAGATAAAGATTTTTAAGATATAGCGTCACTCTAATGCATCTGCTATTGTTAACCTCTGCTTTATATTAACTTCAGGACCCAAAAAAATTGGAAAAAGATTTTAGCAACAGCTGTATTTGCATTTGAGAGGAAATATCGTGAACTTCTGGAGTTAAATTAAGTTTCGATCCAAAATTTGGAAGATATAGGCTGTCAGCTGCATATGCATTTGCGAGCTATATTGTGAAGGTCTCTGCTTAAAGAACCCCTAAGAATGAAATCTGCATTCTGCTGATCTCTGCTGAATACAGACTGCAAAAAATCTTTAAGACTGATTTGGTATAATTATTCATAAAGTGCAAGATGATAATCCGGAAATGATCGCTGGATTGATCCACTTCACATTCCGACACAAACCCCTTTTCCACCTAACAAGCATGCTCCGAATCCCCCCGATCTCTTGCACAGGTGTGGGCCAGCTTCCCTTAATTCCATCAAGGCACTTGCAGTGTAATGACGCTGACTCCACAGCTGCCCTCAACAATGGAAAGAATTTACAAACGATTCTCTTTGTGGAGGAAAAAAATATCCCTCCAAAACCTGCCGCTAAAAAAAAAAAATGGAACGGCGGTGGTGTAAGTAAGGGAATCTGAAAATCGTTTGCAACTTCTTTTCTGATGACGAAATGGAGGATGACAAAACCATGAGGAGGGGAGAGAGAAGGGGAAAAAAAATCGCATCCCTGGAATTTAAAACTTTAAACCACCCCACCTGATGCCTGCATGCAAAGCGTTCCCATAGAAGAGGGCCTTTGTCTGCTTGGTGGGCACCCTTACGCTCGAACATCCGTCTGCACTTCCCACGCTTTCTCGCGGTCTGGAGTTCAGCCCTCAGCGGGAGAGAGAACTCGGGGCTTGTCTTGACTCAGAGATGATGCCGTGCCCCTCCTCCGACGTGGAGAAGATGGGGAAAAAATAAAATGGAAACAAGTAAAGAAAACCAGGTTGTCGTTTATTTTGATTCTGTACATCGCGTTGATACAAAAATAAGGCGGACTGCAGCAGGAGGTGGTGGGCTTTCGTCACTTGCTGCAACTATGAAATAAGCGTGCTGGTTTGTCTTGATTTATTATTTCCATGCATAAATTGGTATTTAAAGCCAGGGTCGACCTTAAATGGGGATGAAAGCTCTAACAGCGCCAATACCTTTAAGATTCCGCAAATATTTGCTAGTACAAAAGCCAATTACAGCAATCCCATTAAATTTTGCTGAATAACTGTCTGTTTTAAAATCTGTTTTCTTTTATTTTATCGTTATTTAATACTTAATTTCATAATTTATTTTCCTTCTATGTAGAAACAAAATTATTCTTCATGGAATTATAACTGAAAATGTTTTCCTGATTTTTGGGGCTAATCATATTAACCCTTGAAGACGAATTTTAAAAAACTTTTTTAGCTAATTTATCTATGGAATGAAGATAGGCTCCAAAATTTACTATTGTTTGGGGTTTTTTCTCTCCCGAGAGATTTAACCAAAGTCTAGGATACATAATAGTCCTGCAAACTAAAAAAAACATTACATTTTTATGCTTGAAACATTATTACTATTATTAGTTATTACTTACCAATAGGATCAAAACTATCGAATAGCTACATGCACAGAAAAAAAAACTTCAGTAAAACAATGGCTTCTGGAGGGAAACAGGCATCGCCACCCCAGGGTGACTAAAGACGAGAAATGTACACAATTGTTCTTGTTCTACAACTGGACATATTGCAAATGACTTTCTGTAAAGCAATTTTATCCCTGCAGTAAACTTTAAAATGCGATTAATGTATATAGTAGTCAAAGGGTTAAGTTAGCTACCAAAACACCCTTGCCTTTCTCTTTTAAAATTAATATATATATGGGATTTATTTAAAGATATCATGGTTTTAAAAAATTCACCACAGCGGGGTTTTTCAGACTTAGATCGGACTCCAAGTAGGGTCATGCAAACAGCAATGAGTTTGGCGAAAAATTCCCACTTGCTTTTTCTTTTTGATATACAAGCATACAAAGCGGGAGTATTGTTAACACAAAAAATGAATTTTAAAATTTTAATGGATCTCATATTTTGAACCTCCGAGTCCGAAAAAAAAAATATTTTTCTGAATTACGTCAGTGTATCATGGATCAAGATAATTGAAAAACGGAAACAGAGAGATTGAATGAAATTTGGTGTGTAGTCTTTACTCCAAAGTTATAGATCACCCTTCTGATTTTGACAAAATCTGTCCAGTGGCGTCAGACTGAAAGTAATGGGGGTATAAATGCCCTCATGCCAGTTTTAGGGAGAGCCATGGAGTCAAAAAGATTACTACGCTTTATGTCATTTTAAAGCAAAATATGATGAAGGCTGGAAAAATAATATAACCTGTCACTGTTTGCGTTTGTTAAGCCACTGATGACGATTGGGATAAAAAAAAAATCATATTATTTGCTGGCGCCCAATTACCCTCATTACGCCACTGGCAAGTGCTAATTGGAGAAAACGTTGAATTGCTTCTATACACTCTTTAAAGTCAAATACGGATGAAGGGGCGAAGAAATAACAAGCCCGGGGCCACAAGACATAAAGCTTAGGTACTAATCCTCCCCGCCACTTAATCCTACATGCCACTGAATCTGCCATTCCGGCCAGTGAAAGAAAATTCATTGTTTCACGGTGTTTGCGACCACTGTTGATGAGAGAAAGGCTCATTATCCAGGCCCCAGTCTCAAACTGAAATGAAAAGTTTCCCTTGTTTTAAGTCTGTTGATTTAATCAATATAATTTTGAACTAACACACATTAATAAAAAAAATTGTATCTTCTTTGTATTCATCGCCTTTACCTTTTCACCTCCTCAACCTTGTAGTGTTATGAAAGAGGACCTTTTAGAAGGAAGGCAGTTTTCGTTGGAATTTTATACTATACTGTTACAAACATGGAAAGTCGCTTCCCAGCAATGAGTCTTATGGTTGGGAAGAGAGTTTTACAGGCGTAAGTATGAGGATGGACGACAGCAGCCACGTCTGCCCCTGAACTTGGCGACGAAATATGGGATCTCAAAGGTGCTGGAATCTCTTGATATCTCTATTAGCAGAGGAGATACGCTTCGAATGTACTAGATAATTCCGGCGACGTCACGGCCTGCCGCGGGAAACCGCTATATAAGGAGAGCGCTTGGATGATTTGAGGGGATGTTGATCGACTAGGATTTGAGCGCCAACGTCTTTGAGTTCTAACTGCCAAAGAGCTAGTAAGCCGTTAGACGCCGAGCGGTAGTGTGTTGATCCACTGGGAAACGATGCGTTAGAGTTTCTTCCTAAAAGCATTAGAAGCTGGTGAGCTTGAGCGCCATTGAAAGTGCTGTTATTTTCGTTATTAGGTTATTTGCTGATTACCGAAGCTGCTAAATATCAAAGTGCTGAACTGTTATTACCTGCGAATTGTTGTCTGTTTACGTTGCTGATCTGTGAAACTATTGTTTCTTGTACCTGTGATACGTGTTTTCCTGCATATTTGTAAATAAACCTTTCATTCCCTCCATGATCCTGCGTTGGAACGGCCATGTTCATACAATCTACGCAGAAAGACACTTTGTAATACTTTGACTTTCCAGGACCTTCACTCTGGCGTAACTGATTTTAACTAAAAAAATTGTGGCAATCTTAGTGAAAACTCAAAATGGGAGCAAGTAAGGAAATTTGGTATGCAGTCTTGGGACCGAAATAGTAGCTGTGTAAATAAATCTGACCTAGTCAGTCGACAGGAAGAGGTCCCAAGTGCATACTGATTCTCTTCACTATAGAAAGAAGATAAACAGCGCACATTGTGGAAATATATAATGACAGTTATGGATAACACGCCCGCTGCCAGGCTTTAAAATATTTGTAAGCAGTGGAACCTGTTTGTTTTAAATTTTGGAATTGATGAAAAAAAATTCTTCTGGGAAAATTCAGGGTCTAAAAACTTTTTCCAACCCGAAAAGAGGTCACACTAGAGAAAAGTATTAGCTACCCCTGCTATACACACACAGTACAAATTTCTTCCCAGTTTGTGAACTCTTTCTGCTAGCCTGGGCTTCGCACACAGTACAAATTTCTTCCAGTTTGGAACTTCTTTCAAGAAGCCCGGTTGCACACAGAACAAATTTCTTCTACTTTGTGAAATCTTTCAGCTGAAGAAGAAAATTCGTGACTTCAAATACACATTTACTTAGAAAAATATAAATAAACGAAGATTTCATTCTTTATAAAAAAAAGGAAGAATGTGTCTTGTTGTAAATAGAATAAACGGCAGAAACTTGAGAAGGAAATTACAATTAAAAATGCACAGATCTAAAAATTAAAATACATATAATGTAAATTAATAAACATTTTGATCTGCCAGAATATAAAAGCTACGTAGCAAAGTAATGGTTGAGGCTTACGACGTTTGCCTTTAAAAACCGAAGAAATACTAAACAGAATCGCTACAGTTCCAGCAAATAACGTCTTATTCGTAGACAAAGAACCCGCAAATGAATCTACATTACTTGCAAATAACGTTTTAGACTCAGGAATAGAACCTGCAAATTAATCTATAATGCCTCCAGTAACTAATAATCCAGTGGCGAACGAGGGATCTGGGTCGGGGGGGAGGGGTCTGAGGTCATAAAACTTTGCATTGTCGTTATGAAATGTCAAACCTCATACAAAGTGAAACCAAACCTCTTTAACTTACTGACTGGATTCCTGACACAAGCATCATAAGAAACAATACAATACTCTCTGATAATTTGATAAAATTACATAATGAAATAACTAGAAGGCCAAAAATGTCTCGACCGCGTCAGCTTACAAGTACAAGAAATGACTAAGGAAAAGTAGGAAATTTTTCGATCCTGTTTGCCAGAAAGTAATGTTGAAACGTTTTATTATTTTTGTAAAAAAGAGGGAAATTAATAAAACCAGTTGTACTGATGTTAAATAAAATTAAGAATTACGATTGGCTCTGGGGGGCTGTAGTCTGATAGTTCCCCTGGTTTCTCGCCTACTGGATGCTCAAATAAATCTCATTCGTAGGTAGTTTTAGCATGCAAATGGATTTGTTGTAGCTGCAATGAATATACAGTACGTACAAATAACGTCTTATCTTAATTCCTACTATTAGTCTACACCTCCCTTATATATATATATTTTACTTCTTTCTTTCTCAATTGACTCTGGTTTTTGCTTTTTTCAAACTTCTTTGGGTTTTGTTCTCTCAGTGTCTCCGGGGAAACAAACTCTTTTGGCAATATTACATAGAGTTTTATTTATGTTCAGAAAACACCGAATTTTATGTTTGCGCCTGTCTGGATTCTCATTGATGGATATGTCCTGGACGTTGGCGTTTTTGTTCCTTTTATTATTATTTTATTTTTCTTTTACAACGTGTTTTCATGTTTTCTTTCTATGTTTCTTTTATTAATTATATATATATATATGTAATAACTTCAATTTAATTCTTCTTTTTTAGATTCTAATGTTATATATTTTGAAGTCTTAAATGTATCCAAAATCACTTTCCTTCAACCCAGTTCTTGCCCATTCCTGCCTGGAGGTATATTAAACTTCCCTGTCTTTGACATATTTTATTGACAAAAGAATATTCTAATCTGTTTCCACGCGCCAACATAAATCGGCGAAATCAGCGACCCCTATTGGTCGCCATCATGAATTTCCCCCTAAAACACTTACGTAATATACTAAAATAGCTATTATTCCTTCACTTTGATCACATAAGTTCATCTGTTAAAAAATCCCTACCTGAGAAAAAAGCAGGGATATTCTGTTCACTCTTGGCTTAAAACTTATATACTATGATGTATCGTACATTTCCTCGTCACTGATACTAAAATGAAATTTAGAATTAACTGGCCTGGTTGGTTTTGCTCTTTAACGATCACAATAATGAATACATCTTTATATATATTTATATATCTTGTTCCAAATTTTGCAATCGATTTTAACCAACTCCCGATGAGCTGAGATTTGAAACTTCAAAACATAGCTCAGAACTAGATGAATAATGCAATATTAATTCGCTTCTCTTGTCTGTCTGTTTATCTGCCATTCTCATATTTTGCATGATGCATGCGCAGTACATTTTCATTATATCTCGAAAATCCATTGACATTACAGACTGGTTCTTGATATATGGTTGGCCCATGTAACATCGAAGCACTCTGTATATTTTAGCCATATTCCTATGCATGCGCAGTACATTTCTTTCATTATATCTCTCGAATCCTCACTCTAAGTAGGAATTGACTTAAATTTTTTATATATTGATTTATATTTTACGTATAGTTCCTGCAGAAAAGCTCATCCACATTTTATCATTAGCAAGGGTTGTCTCTTAAAAATTAAAAAAATAAACTATCTCCAAGAACTGGTGCAAATAAATGAATAAACACATCTTTCAGGTTAAATAGACATCAGGTGGAAAACGCACCAGCCTTGCCAAAGGTTGCTCGTTTTACGCGTGCAGTGCACAGACGCAAACGAATCCATTAGCGTATCCTGCAATGTCATGTACGGCAATGGACACGAAAGCGCGAGCGGCTAATAGAAAAACAGGAAGGGCGGCGAGGAATTCCGAAACAACGCCCGCCTTGACACAGCCGCTCTGAACTGCGTCCCATCCAGACTGTCAACTAAAATGGCTTTCTGTACTATGATTCCGACTGACCTGCAAGCCACAACATATCTCAAAAAAACAGATCAACCACAAGCAAGTGGAATATTAATGCGATAAATCCATCTCTTTGAGCCAAGGTTCCTTCTAATTGGGGACCCGACATCAGGTGGAGTCGTTCGCATAGTTGAATTTTGCAGTCGTCATAATACAGAGGCATAGCTGCAACTTTTGTCCCCCAGGGCGAACTTTCAGTATGCCGCCCTTCCAAGTGACATAAAACTCAAAATAAAGAGAAAATTCATGGGGAAAATATTGATTTAATAACGCAATTCGTCGTTTGACAGGTTGCGAAATCGTGGGTCCACCACCGGACTTTCATTCACATACCGGCAATTTACCGAAAAAAGGCGAAAAATATGAATTAATTACAATAGGTATTTTTTTTTATGTACACAGTGATTGAACTAGTGGCGATGCTTTGTGTTTTTATGTTATCACATTCACATATACACGGACAGACAGACAAACAAACAAACCAACAGTCAACTCGCTGTAGAATTTAGTCCAAAAGTAGATGCAGATCTACAGTTTCGGTGAGGAATGGAAAAAACCTACTGATTAAAGCCGAAAATCGGTTTTTTGGTTTCGATTAACTGGTTTTTTCGGTTTTCTTTCTCAGATCCTCGAGACACATTACTGAAAGAGTTTCTATGATTTAGATTGGACGATATTATATTGCTAATGGGTTAATTTCTTTTTAAAATGAAAGAAAAACCGTTTTTTTTAAAGGAAGCTTAAGCCGAAAACTGCTATTTTAAAATCGGTTTCATTTTAAGCCATAACTGCCAGGTTAAAACTGAAGGTAAAATAAACCTGAATAACCGAAAATCGGTTATTTTTGCAATAACCGCATCCCTAGTTTCGGTTTACAAATCATATACTAAAATTCATCTATCTACTTGCGTTTTTGAGTTAGCGCGTTTACATATGCATGAATGCACGGATAGACAGATAGACAAATCCTTTGACGGATTTGTTCAAAAATTGGCGTAGATCTACAACTCTAGTAATAAATCCATATGCCAAATTTCATCGATCTGGCTCGGTGCTTTTTTGAGTTATTGTGTTCACATGCACACAGGTGGCCAGACGGACTTCCGGTAAACAGATTTCGCCCAAGATGTGATAGAAATCTACAGTTCTGGTGTTAAGATCTCACACGTATGATATCAATTCAATTACCGTACATTTTTTTCCTCCAATTTTGATAATTTTTCCATAATTTCTAACAATGCCTTCTATTATTGTAATTGTAAATTCCCTGTAACTACACCCTTATTACACTTATCAAATCCTTCCACTAGATAAACGTTAAAGTTCTGATAAAAAAATTGCTATCTTTGGATATAGGCATAATTTTTGCTTCCACTATCATTTCGTAATGCAACGATTCTCAACCTGTGGGGCGCGAGCATATCGAAAAGAAAATATTATTAAAAATTGATTAATTTACTAAAAGGAAAGTAAAACAAAATAAATTCTGATATAATAAAAAATAAAGTAGACATTTACACTGATATAATACGCTTATAAATAGTGTTGTATCCGTACTGCACAACACAGTTAATAATTAACTTATCAATACTAAATTAACCGCTTAACTTAACAGCCCGAGAATACTCAAAAGTATCGAATTATCGAAATTTTAGACTTATAAACTAAAATTGAATCACACTAGCTTTATAATTTACGACAAAAATATGTAGATCCATAAACATCTTAAGTATCCTACAGCCTCTTAGAGAATGAAACCAGGCAGGCCCCTTTCCAAAACAGGTGGCATCATCTTATTAGATAGTGTTAAAAGAAAACTAATCAGTTAAGGGTTAAAACAAATTTAATAATCTAGTGGTGTGGCATTGCTATTGCATGGGAGGGGGGGGGACGGTGAAAATTATGATTGAAATTTTCGTCAATGAAAATACTGAAAGGGTTGTCAGAAGTGTGCGCTACACCGTCGGGGAAGGCACAACAGATCTGATATAGGGAGAAAGGGGGTAAACTGGTTGGGGCCAAGGTCAAGGCCTATTGGAGCCAAAACATTTGCAGAGAGCTTGTCAAATCTTATTAAAAAATATCTTACTGTTTATCGAGTACAATATATCTCCCAGAAAAAAGTCACAGTCTTATCACTTTTATCAATGTGATTTTATATTAAAAATAAACTAATCTGGCTCTTATCTAATTAGTGGGGTGAAACCGGGTACACATGTCACTGTTAGGGAAAATTAGGAAAACCTCGATTTTCAGTGGAAAAGTTGAATCAAGTTTTTTTTACTTATACGACACTTAAGAATAGTGAAGTTACAAAAAATTCTGCAAAGCAATTGCCTTCTTCCTCCGTGCCACTGCAGCTTTCTGTGGGTACAGCTAAGACAATTTTACATTGGATTAACTTCTTCTTCATTAAAGAAAATAGAAAATACATCATTAAAATATAAACAATCAACGTCTGATGTGTTTTATCACTTCCCGGAGGAATCATCAATGCTGACTGTCCTGGTCTTGGTGCCACTTGGAGTACCCGGTCTACTCCCGAGTGCGGAGGTTATTTAAAACGAAATAAATAGAATAAAGCGCAATTATTGGAGTAAATCCTCTTAGAGTTTGATAGGGTATAAATCCTTAGTAAAACATTTAATAAGCTGGACTAAAATATAATTTTTTATAACTGTAATGATTTTAAGTAAAGATAGTTTTAAAATGAAACGAACATTAGAGAGTTGGAGTGTCTTGAAACAAATAAACTCACAGCAGCAGTGAATTCAACACACCCGCAACACGCCACTGTGACTGTCTCCCTTTCATGACTAGTAGAGTTTCAGAATACTACAGTATCTGTCCGCTAGAAAGAAATAGAACTAATATTGACGGGAAATCAAGGGTGTCCGGTTTTCCACTCCCATTCCTCTCCCCTATACGCGCAGCAATCCAGTGATTTAGTTGGAACTATTACAGGTCATCTTTTGTTTACTCTTCTACAAATTTTTTTAATTGATCCTAATCAGTGTGAAAGCTCAGTGGAGGTTCCTGGAGTCCTGTTCCCAGCAAAGGAAGCGGACCTAGAGAGGAAAAAGAAGGAACACTATAATGGTGTTTTTTCCTGTCAGACACATACAAGCACCAAAAAAAGAAGAGCACTTGCACTTGATTATGGCGATAAAAAAACTCTAATACGAAGGAACTTTTACTGTCGCAAATGATGGGAGGGAAAAATGGACCCAACAGTTGCTAGACACTTGTGCTAGGTGGTTCGAGACAAAAAGAAGGGAGGAATTTAGCTGCTGCGGAGGGCCTGGGACGGACACGGAAGAGGTGGGCGTAAGAAAATCTAACGAAAGACGCTGCAGCGAAAAGCTATTTAAATAAGTTTTATAAATAGTGGTGGTGTCGTACTCATAGTGCCGCAGCGCTCTAACCTGGGTGACAAAAATCAGTCTTGTTTCCATGGAGGTTTTGCAATCCTCCTCATTTATTCCTTGTAAAAAGGCAGTACCGGAACGGCGTTCTGCATCCAAAAGCACACCCCTGTTTATTAGTACTTAAACTTCAGAAATATTTTATCCCGAGCAACGCCGGGTAATATCAGTGAATATTAATATAAGAGAAAGTAAAAAACGCATCGTGAAGCAGAGACTAAAAAATTTTAATAACGGATTGTTACACTCATTATCATCAGCAAAATTTTACCTTTACCGAAAACAACATTGCATATGATTTAAACGAATATATGATACAGATATCCTCCAATCACCTAAGTTACGAAGACGAATTAGGGGCCCTTGGTATTCAATTAAAAAGTCAAACTTTAGCAAAAAAAGAGTTGGCAGCAACATAAAATTCTTCTGCTGATGCAAGGGAGATTTTTTGTGTGTTTGAGGAAGAACTTGAATGAAATAAAATTGGGGCCTGACAGCAAGCTTGGAAAGAGAAAGAAAAAAGTCGTAAACGAAAAAACAAAATTCTGGCCATCGGCGTTTGAGTGGCATAACGCCCGGAACAAATTAACAGGTTAAGAACTCGGCTCTGCGCCAATGCATTAATAGAAGGGAATAAGTGCTTGATTTTGCAGGACGTTGTAAAACATCTCATCGGTAGAGTAAACATTGGGAGTTTCAGATAATTGCGTACATGTTTGCAAAAGTAAAAGTGAGTGTTCTTTTCCCAATTAAGAAACAATTAGTGAGTGAGCCTGGCATACAGGCTAAAAGAAGGGTAGGAAACATAAAAAATACAGTGCTGATTGATACTAAGTTGATAAATTGCTTACTGCTGTATTAGTTTACAACTAAACTTGTTTTAAAGTGTATTACGTGTTAAAATAGTAATGGATCGCTTTCCTGGACAGCTGCTTTCCGTAAAAAGAACAGACGATAAAATATAATGCGACATGCAATATTTTATTGATCTGTTCTGTGATGGTACAGCTGTGGAAAAAAGAGATTTTAAAATGGCTGTTAAAAAAAATTATTTGGAAGTCAGCTCTAAAAGTCTATTAACCCAACAGATGATTTCCTGTCTCATGCAACAAGCTGAAATAAAAATTTTGAAAATAGAAATTGTCCTGTTTAAATACTGATATGAACGTTAATGTCTTCAAGATAAAACATAAAACCTTCTTTAACCTCAAAGCAGATTTTATCTGCTTGCTCAACCCTCTTCCTTCCAAATCACCTAATTGTTAGTAAAAAATTAAATATTGAAAACAATTTAAAATACTTCATGTTTTAAATTTTATTAACCTTATATTAATTAATTAAATGATTTCTATCTTAAATTAATTCTAATTAAATTATCTTATCTGTTATTCCATTTGTGTCCGATCATGCTGCTATCTGAAATTTGTAAGGAAATGTGAGGCAACCATTACATACTGTCAGCCTGACATAAAAGGCAGATCTCCGGTGATGCCAAACGGAGTAGAGCTTGGAAAGGGTTAAAAAATGAGGAAAAGATCTGTTTTGCCAATTCTTGTGATAAACTAAACATGGCCAACAACCACTAACTGTAAGTACAAAACCAATGACTTTTACAAATGTCCTTATGCATAAATATTAATCAAGCTATCGATATTTTTTACGCCCTCAAATATATCTTATTTTGAAAGAAAAGAGAAAAAAAAAAAACAATAAAGTGTCCAGACAGATAAGAGATTTCAAAACGATTATACAGTCACATTTGTCTGCGTTCATATTGATTGATTTGTTAAAATCAATGAATTAACACCTTTTTGAAACTACACTGGGAATGGACCTAGCGATTTTCACGATGAAACCAAACTTGAGCCCGAAGCTCATTCTCGAAACTTCCATGGCACACTCATATTCTCCAGACCCGCAAAAATTGTGGATTTTAAACCTAATGAAACTCTGCAAAATGAGAATCTAGAAGATGTGTCAGCGGTTCTTGACCCCACGATCGGTGATTCGATGGACAAGGTATCTTGTGGTCTTTTTGATGATTTTCGATAAATTACCTAATTTTAAGAAAATTAGGCAACTTATTGCACCAATTATTTATTTAAGAGCAGAAAGAAAACAAGTCCTGGACACGAAGTTGCAGGTTTTCGCCTGGATGATAAAAAGAGAGAGTGTAGAGGGACGAGACTCGTGTTTATATGGAATGCCGCTGTAGAAGAATTAATTCAACTTCAGGAACCATTTTTATTAGATGGCTAAGTTCCACGACACAGTACGCTAAAAGGTACAAGACGCAAGACAGAGAACAACACAAGACAAGTACACAGAAGAAGAAGAGAGAGAGGCATCATGGGAAAAACCCGGATGGCTCTAGTGGCGCCACCTACCATAAAAAGGAGAAGGCAGTGAATTGTAACCACTACAAGAGAGTTTTCTTGAAAGAAATATGACGGAGAAAAGTGAACTTATTATTAGCCCTTTTCCCGAAGGGAATTCGTCGATGGTCGGCTGTAATATTAACCCTTTAAAGAGCTATTTTTTTCTAGTAGTGTTATAGTAAAATGTCTTTGGAATTGAGATTCATTTAAGGAAAAAAAAATTCATTTAGTTCATTAGATGACATTAATTTTTTGTTAAATAACTTTGTGAATTAATAATTAATTATCACGTCCAGACACTTAATTGCAGTTTGAAAAAAGAAATTAGAACATCTCGGTTTTTGTTCGTTGAAAAAATTGGCGGGAACTTATACCAACCTTAAAAAAATGCATTTAAAAATGATCCCGTCTACAAACCACCTGCAATTTCAAACGTAAATGTTGTGGAGATTAATACTTCGGCCTTTTCTCGTTTCTATTTTTCTTTTTTTGGATAGAATCGAGTGCATTCGATGTAAGAAATTAAAATAATGGTTCTTACATAGGGACTATCTTCCCGAATGCTTAAAGAATTTTTGAAAAGTCGAAAAACTTCATTTTCGGTGTTTAAATAATTTTAGAAAATTTTCAAGCATACGTAAAATAAAAAAGAAGCATGATCAAAACTTTCGTTTTGGTTCCTTCTTTATGATGAATATTTTTAATTTTTTTTTATAAAAAAATATATAAAGACAGTATTCTGGCCGTAGAATTTGAAAAAATTAGCAGTATTACATTCTGCAGTTTCCCCCTACTTACCTATGTTTCTCTCCTTTTCCGAGGAGGGATACACGAAAACCCCTCCCTTTGCCCTTTGACTGATTGCGATTTGCTATCTTTTCTTCATTACGCTTTAAAATCTCGCCATCAAGCTTTAACTTTTTTTTTTTTGTTTACTGTTACGAAGCACTTTTTGTCCACAGTTGATTTAACACACAAGTCATGTCCATCGTTATTTTTTTTAGTTTATGATTAAATTTCTTGCTAACTTTTTTTCATTAATACGGAAAAAACTATTCACTTATTTTCTAAATAACGAAATGGGGCTTGTAATCACTTTATACGTATAGCAAAAGCTATGAATTAACTTTTTTATAAAACTTATCAAAATTAAATCCACTGGATACTTTTTAATATAAGTATGCATTTATAAGTAAAATGCGGCACAAAACGGGACATTTAACAAAAATTGGGAATCAATTTCGGGACAAATAGTCAAAATTGGGGACAGTCCTGGCTAATCTGGGACGACTGGTCACTTTATTTTTGTACAACAGTATATTGTTATGAAAATTCGTCCGGTGCGAGTACTGTGAATGTAATCCAACAAGATGGATAATGGAAATTGAAACTTTATTCCGCGATATTCCAGGAGACACGAAGCACAGGTAACGAGAAAAACAACACTTGTGTAAAATAGCAACACAAGCAAACAGCAAATCTCTAATAATAGCAGAAACAGCAGCTCTGCATCTAACAGCTGACCAACTCACACGGGGAACAAGACTCCACAGAGATTCATTCCTCGTTTGAGCACGTCGGTATTTATAGCTTTTCCGACAAGGCGTGGCATCACATGGAATTCTCCAGAAAGATCTCTATATCTCGGTTCCTAAGAGAGATAGAACTATAATTCTTGTATTTTCTAGAGCCTTCATTTTTGTCGCCAAATGGTCGCAAAGTATGCCGCCAAGGTCAGGGTTAACTGGATTGGCAACATTAAGAATCGCTGTAAATCTCGTACTATAAGACTAACATGATAGAGAAACTTATT
>BGPR01030062.1:0-18907 GCA_013235015.1 Araneus ventricosus
ATGAAATGTTCTTGATTTTTTTTTTTTTTCATATATAGTGATAAATTCTTGCTGAGACAATGGGATACTCTTTTGTATATCTGACAGAATATCAAATTAATTTAAAAGCCAAATTTAATATTTTCTTATAAATTTCATAATTAATATATATTAAGTTTAATAAAACACGAAATTGGTACATACAATAACATTAGAAAATTTTAAATAAATCAGATATTTCTAAAGCAGTTTTCAATTACTGACAAAGCAACTATTGAATTATATTGAACTTATTCTCATATTGATAAAGCTTTAGAGGATATACATATGATCCTATAGGAGATAATCCTATCCTATAATCCTATATATAGGATATAATCCTATTTTTAAACCACCAATGTCAATTGTTAAGTTGCACTTAGATTTAATTCAACATTAATTATGCACGACATGAAAATGCTTCAATTTGATGCAATTCCTTTGAATCTCGGTATTTTAATGAGTCATTTTCCATATTCGTGAATTCTTGGAAATTGATTGCTGTGCTAAGCGGGTGGAGAAAGGACAATGAATAAATGTTTTTTTTTTGTATTTAGTTTCAGAAACTCTACTACTTTACTTAAAGTGAACGCAAAGAGATTTTGCTGAGATAAAAGTACATTTTTTATTCACTTTTAAAGTAACAAATTATGCAAATTAATGATCTTTCTAAAGCACATTATAAATTCAAAAAATCTTGTTTGAGAAATCTTATAAATTAATCAAAAAAAATCCCATAATATGTAGGTAATTATATGCGCTTTTAAGTAGGTATGCATACATACTTAAGCAAGGTAATGTAGGCTTTATGGGTTTAAAATATATAAATTTGGATATATCAGTTTAAAATGTAAGCAGAATTTGTAACTCGCTAATATTTTATTTCAAAAATAAAATACTTTAGTGTAATGCATTTTTAAAAATTTAAAAACAAATGCAAACATAGCAAATGAAGTTTTTATATAAACGACAATGTAACCAAAGATAAAAAAAAACTGCTACTTCTTAGTAAGACATTTTTTATAAGTTTTGAATGAATTTTCAAAATTAAATTAGATGGTAGAAAGATTTAGCAAATCGAAAATCTAGACTGGCATTTGCTAAAATGTACGTAAAGCAGCCAACAAAATTTTGAAAAAATACAATTTTTGTGGATGAAAGCAAATATAACATTTTCGGATCGGATGGCAAACAAAAAGTTTGGCACACCCTAAATACAGCATTGCATATCAAAAATTTGCGGCCTACTGTAAAATATGGAGATGGCAACCAATTAGTCTGGGGTTGCATGGCAAGCTCTGGTGTGGGGAACTTAGACTTTTATAGATGGTACAATGAATAAATATGTCTACCTTGACATTCTCAAGCGAAATTTAAAGCAAACTGCGAGCAACTTGGGAATCTCAAGACATTTTAAATTGTACCCGGATAATGAAAAAAAACATATTGCTGATATTTGCAAGTTATGGGTCCTCTACCACTATCCTGGTGTGATTAAGACCCCTGCCCAGAGTCCAGACCTTAATCCCATTGAAAAGGTGTGGGATCATTTGCAGCAAAAAATCAATGAACACAATATTTCTAACAAGCAGGAGTTAAGAAAACACCTGATCGAAGAATCGGCCAAAATCAACGGATCATTTAGCGCAAAATTGATCAAAGCCATGTCAACTCGACTGCGAGAGGTCATAAAGTGTAAGGATGGCCCAACAAGATATTAACTATCAAGTTAATATTTTTTCTTAATTTATTGGACAGTGCCCCAATACTTTTGTGAGTAGATTTTCTGACTTGATTTCTTTTACTTTAAATTGTAATCATAATTGCGTTAATATATGAATTTTGTTTCATTTATTATGATTTGCATTTATCAAAATGTGATATAGTTCTTTTGTTGTTTCATTTGCATATTTAAGTTATACATTATGATAAAATCCTGTGAACTTGTATTGTGTCCCAATACTTTTTTGAGTGACTGTATATTAAATGACAAAAACAGAAAATGAATACAAAGGAAGTATTTGTCGTAAACGAAAATTTAGAAAACCTGTTTAATAAAATACAGATTTCTCTGAATTTAATTTTAAAACTGAAAATACAAGAAGTTAAAAAGCGTAGAAATCTAATTTAACAGGCACACTGTTTTTAAAAAATAATAAATATTCTCCCTCTCCACACGCAAGATGTGTGTTCATCAAATTTGATGGATTTGAATTCTTTTTTATTTTGAAGTTTTCAAGATGAAAGAAATGTTATAAAGCTATTAATCTATTGTTTTAAAATGCCAGGAAAATATTAATGTTGTTTCTTTTATTCAATACAGTAGAATGATACAATTTCCCTTAACATAACGTTTAGATTACAAATCGATGCAAGAAATCGAGAACTATTATTAATTCCATAAAGAGCTACATTAAGAGCTATAAATAAATTTATAACTTCATTCATGATTGAGAAATGAAAATACCCTACACTAAAAAAAAAAAAATCCCACACCAATATTTTGAATTTTATATTGTAATAAAATAGATATAAAATCAGTCATACTTAGCTGAATGTCCCCCACTTATCTGTTCAGCAGTACTAGCATTAATAATGATACCATTTATTAACTTCTTTTCAAAATGTGTGGGATAAAAAAATATGCATATTTTTTTTAGTGGTATAGAACTAGTAAACGTACATTCTAGAAAAGAAAATGCGATTTTTTTATCTTCCTTGAATCTTAAGATAAGTACTAAACAATGCTTTGTTTATCGAAAAAGGCAGAAGTGAATTATAATTATTAAATACACAAGCTAAAAACTCACGATTTTTTTAAAACTCCGCTGAAATTTGAAAGAGACTGACCCAGCGCATATTGAAAAAAAAAAAAACTTGCATTTATAGTGCTTGCAAAAAATGATATTAAATCGATCATTCTCAGATTAATATACCAAATAAGTTTTTCGAGGGAACCAACCAATCTCCTGTTTACGTACGATGTTAATAACTTCCGAAATAAGCGAAATCAGTACAAATACAAAACCAAAAGAACGCTTCAGGTAGTCCAACCAAAAGTCAGACCGCAAAAGGAAACGAAATGCGCTCACTCAGCTCAGCGGGGCTCAAGGAGCAACTATTCGTTTTTCTCTTCGATTTGCATAATCGCTGTAATTTGCTCTCAAACGAGTAATCGCTGTAAATCTCCTTTACTGCGATTGAGCTGTTTAAAGACCGGAAACTGCGAACAGTGACTTCAGTTATTGATTACTATTGTGACAATGTGACCCCCCCCCCCACTAACAAGCTCCAAGCACACTCCCCAACTACGTTTCAACCAAAATTCCTTTCTCAAATGTCGAAAAAAAGTTTGCTGGCGCCATCTGTTGACAGTATAAAGAACTAAACATTAAAACTATAAAGAAAGTATATTGAGAAAGAAATAATATTTTTTTATTTAAATTTTTAGAACATTTTACTTATATTTAATAAGACTTTTTGAAAATTGAAAGTGTGATTGAAATAACAGTTATTTGGAATAGATATTTAAAAATAACAATAGCAAAAATATTTGTTACTCAAAAAATCGTGGATTATACATCCCTATTCGCAACGCATCCCAAAATTAAACTGGAATCAGAGGCGGTCCGGGCAGCATATTTACAAACCCTACCCTGATAGAACTGAGACAGGAAATCAGTCAATATCATTGGCTACGAGGATCAGTGACGTCGTTTTCAGCTCTAGCACGTAGCGTACGGCAATCATAACAAAACAAGAGTCGTCCTACTTTTCTTCTCCGTTTTCCCACAGTTGAACACAAAAAACATTCTTCCGTGGGTTGTAATATTTTTAAAAATGAAATTATTTTTTAAAATATAAAAAATAAAACTTCCCACACTGTAAGAAATTATACTAATGAAAAGTATACGCACGAGAGCAAAGAATGACGTCATCGGCTCTCGGCGAAGCGAGCCAATCATATTGTCCGATTTCCTGCCTCAGTTCTATCAGGGTAGGGTTTGTAAATATGCGTCCGGGCAACTGCCCGTGGCGCCAAAGCTGGAACGTAGAGGGGAGAAAAAAATGGTTTGATTGACATCAGAGCTCCGGCGAAAACGGTAAAAATTGTCCTTTCATTTTGCGGCATCCTCTTCAATTTTTCGTAAAGGCGCTCGGCTCAAGCCTCTCTGGAGAGGTCTCAAAATCTGTTCCACGAACATCGGGCTATAAAATTGGGTGGGTCATTCACAGGTCCGACTGTACCCACTGGCAACCCGATCCTACCCAGATAGCAATTTTAGTTTGCAGCAAAGTTGCATCAATCTTGCTCTGCAAATCTGCAAGCTTACAACAAATTTGTCACGACAAGTGTGCAAGCTTGAAACAAGTTATTGCAAACGAGTTAGTCACCACAAGTCGAACTTGCCGCAAGCTTGTTGCGTCAAACTCATTGCAAATTATAGCAAAAACAGAGTACGAACACAACCGCGGATTCGATTCCGCGACACAACGCTTCTTACACCTGTTGCCCTAACCATTCAGCCAGCTAGACTCCGAGAGGCGAAGATAGATTGCGCTAATAGATCGCGCATACGATTTATTTTAAACTCTTCTCTTGATTTCATTAATTATTTAAATTTTGTGTTGAGAATATGATTTGAAATCAAAGAGAGTGCAATTTCCGCTAATAACTACGCTTTGCTAGTAGAATAAATTATGAAATTAGGGTTCAAAAATATCCTAACCTATTAAAATTAGAACGTCAACAGACGTATGTATGTCCTTCTATCTTCTCACGAACCACTGAATCCTGAAACTAGCCGTAAGTACCAAAAGATGGAAAATAATCCCAGGAATCCATTTCGACTATTTAAATTCTGAAATTGTAATTACTTAAAAAGAGATTAATTAAAAACATCAAAATGAATGAATTGATGTGCTGCCATCTATTGGCAGCATTGTGAATTCATTCACGGCGGATTCTTTTTTCTCCTATTATTAGTTTTCGCATCCGGTGTTGCATTTTTTTTATTTATTTAACGGAAGTTGGTATTTCTTTTTCTGCGAGCTTCTGTGTTTGGTTTTATTAACAATGGACAAAAATCGTTTTCCTGCATTTTTCTTTCTTTTTTTGTCGTACGGTGTTTCGCAACATTTACGTTTGTTGGGGGAAATATTTATTCATTTTTATCCGTTTTTTTTCCCATTATTTTTCAAATACGGGCAAGATGAAAATATATGTTTCTGGTGTTTAATTTGTCAGTTTGATGTACTATTAAATCATTTATCGTTTCCGTTTTTTATTTCGTTTTATTTTTTCTTTTGCAAAACAAATATCATGCTAATCTATTTTAATTTATAAACATAAGAATTCTCGCGTTTTCATTCAAACCAAAGTGCTTTAAGGTAGTAAAAAGGCTAGAACTGAAAGTTTTAATCTAACAAGAGAGAATTCAAAACAGATTTACGTTTGTTTGGGATGCTTAGTGACAATATTTGTAGGGGAAAAAACAGAGGCGGGCATATGAAAAAATGTGGATTCCGAGAAACGCTGGTTTATTAACTATAAGGTAATTAAAAGGTTGGATTTAAAAATTTTAATTAAACAATATAGGATTCAAAGGATTATTTACGTTTTGGGGGAAACGTAACGTTTACGTTAGCGACAATATGTGTAAAAAAAACGGAGGCGGGCATATGAAAATCGCTAATACTAATAAAGATGAATGTCTGTCTGTGTGTGTGTCTGTTGGCGGTGTACAGAACAGACCGTATAACATGGAGCTACCAAATTTGCCACAGATATACTTTGGATGCTGAAGATGTGCACCTCGGAGCCGTTTTTTAAAAATTTTAATTCAAATTTAAATTATTTAAAAATTAAATCAAATTTCGTCGTTTTTGCCAATAACTTCTGAATGAATTGATTGACAAAGAAATTTTTCATGTCATTTTAAAGAGCAAAAAATTATCTTTCCAATGATATCAGTTTTATTATTGTAGAAATTTTTTTCTATTTTTTATAAATTTTTAAAGTCATCGGAACTTTAAGGTCGCTGGTTGCGAGAGTAGAAATTGACGTAAGGGAGGCGGGACGTAGCAGCTAGCTGTAATGGCCGCGAGTATCTTCAAAATTATTATTGATATAATCGCTTCGGCAGTTCATATACTAAAAATGGAACGATACAAAGAAAATTAGCATGGCCCCTTTCCAAGGATGACACGCAAAATGGTGAAGCGTTCCACATTTTTAACACTGATCTGAGAACTGCGCTTAAGCTTCTAGCCTTAAAGAGTTTATCCTAAATGTAAAATTAGCCAAAAAAAATCTTTGAAAATCTCCCTAATATTAAAAATCACTTCATGTAAATTGTAAGCACTCCAGATAAATTTTATATAAATAATTCCCCTCTTTACAGCATTCTTTGGGGGGGCCCCCGGGTGGGTTTTGCCTATACTCCATTACAACTGCTTCAAACATTCCTTCCCGCTGTTACGGTAGTGTATCTTTCTTCCATCATTACACCTCGAGCCGAGCAGCGGGTGAATTTTGCCTTTGTCAGTGTCAGCAAATCCTCCCCCCTCTTTTTTGCATACCTAAAAGGAAATATTAGATTTTAATTCTTCCAATACTCCTATTTAGCTTTTTCTTATTTTATTTAATACTATTTTCTCAATAATTTTTAAACATTTTTTTTTTAAGTTTTAAAATTCTCATCTAAATTTTTCTCAAATTTTACAAAATTTTGTCCACAATGTTATTATCGGCGATTAATTAAGCCTAATAGATAGCTTTAGAATAGTTTGTTGTTTTGTTATGCACAGAATAATTATTCAAGATTTGGGGGTTTTTTCTTTCATGCATTTCAATTCAATATATTTTTTTTTATTTATAAATGTATGTTTTTAGTGATTAGATTTAAATGGTTTCACAAAATGTAGCCAATTCTCTTTTTTTTTTACAGAAAAAACTTTATTTAGTTATTTTGAGTTTTAATATGTAAATTATTTTTAGCCGAGAAATTTAATTATTGTACTTCAAATTTTTCATTACTTATTATCTGTTCCGTTTTTTAAAGAGTATTTTGACTTAATAACGCTTAAAGATAAGGGATTAACTCAAAGTTCATTATATGCAGAAACATCCTGTACATTTTCGTTTTGTGTATAAAGAATTAAAATTCAGTTATACTAACTAACTTGTTCACTGTTTGTGTTCTTAAATTAATTTCTTTGTCCTTATTGCAATTATTCCTTGCAGCTTGCAAAAATTGAAATGTTGAAAATGTCAGCATTAATTGCCTTATTACTATTAATAAAAGACTGGCGAAGCAGCTAGTCGCCGTAGGCGGCTAGTTAGTAATAAAAAGACTAGATTTGAAAGAATATTTACATTTGTTGGGGAAAGTAAGTGACAATATTTGTTGAAAAAAAAAACGGAGCCGGGCATATGGATCCCAAGGCCTCACGTGAGCTCACTTCTCTCCGCCCGGGAATATCCCATTATGCAAGATTGCCCGTGCAACGCCGGGCCATATAGCTAGTAACTTTTAAACTGGGACAAAATGTAAGCTATTATTTTTCAACAAACATTGACTGATTTTTAGGTTTAATTTTGTTTATAAACGTTAAAATTTCAACATTAAGAAAAAGGCGATATAGTTTTCTTTAAAGTGCGAGTTCTATATTTAGTAAAAAGATGGAAAATGTTTTAATTTTTTTTTTTATAAAAATGTCAGTTTTTTTACAAATTATCATTGATTTATTGAATTAATAAAAAGAAGTACGGTCTAGGAGACGCTATTAAAAATCGGATGTTTTTTAAAACAGAGACAAAGATTATCTCTAGGTGTGCTATCATCTTTGCAGCAAATTTGTTTTGCAATCGTGGTGCGAAATTCGTCATGACATCTTCACAGCAAACTTGTTTTGCAAGTGGGTTGGTCGATTATGCTTTGTTACTTTGCTTCATGCGCAAAGCACATGAACAAATAGGGTGGCTTTCTTGAAGTTTACAGCCATATTTCTGAATAATTACATAAAATTTAACTTTTAAGAAAATTAACTTCTATGAATATTCTTGATTGCTAAAAATAAATATTCTATTTCATACATTATGTATATATTTGATATTCTACAAGAATATTAAATTTGCTAGTTCGCATTAATATAATTCTTATTTTAAAAATAAATATGAATTCTTATTTTCTTATAATATTCTTACCTTAATTAATTTTTTATAAAAAATATAAATGTAAAAAAAACCCGTCAAAACTTAAGATTCTGAAACAAATACACTACATAAATTGGAATTTAGTCACATAATATATTTAAACTTTTAATGAATGTGCAGAAATTTTCTTTCTAATGATATTTATTCGTTTTAATTTCTTCATAATATCGCTTGATTTCCGATTTTAAAAAACATCATTTTCTACTTTTTACTCTACTAATAAAAGCCTGTTAAAATTTGTTTTATTATAATCATGATTTATGAGCAGAAATGAAGGGTCCAGGAGGGAAAAAATAAGATACCCTTTTTTTTTTTTGACTTGGAGGTTTCAGCGGCATATGTTAGCTCGATGGATATAGTTTTATAACAGGTAGGGCGATAAAATTCCATCAGAATTACACATTTCGAATATTGGACAACTGGGGAAAAACGATGAGGTTCCGCGCGCTCAAAGGGAAGATGGATGAGGTTCCAATTTATAAGGCGATTCCGCCGCCAAATTGGCGAGCTTGTTTTGAAGAAGTTTCCAAGTTGAACTACATGTATAATGTTTCATAATTTTTGCTATATCTCAGAGAATTTTTGTTAACTAATTCAATAAAAAATTCAGTGCACTACAATAAGAAAGGAAAACTTCAAGCTTAGAGCGATAATGTATTTTTATTCATCCAATTATATCACAGAAAAGAGTTATAATACAGTAGAACCCCGCAAATCCTAAACCCGGAATCCGAAATTTCGGTTAATCCGAACCAATTTTATTTTCGAAAATTATATGTAATTGAAAAAATTACCTGAAAATGACATGTCAGGAAAAAGCGTGTTCGTGCGAGAATGAGCTAGTAGGAAGTGGATGATTCATTTCTCGGAAAATTAGGGATTGAACCGGTAGAGATTGCACGAGGAGAAAGAAAGAAAAAAGCTATTCTTTTTTCTCCGCCGTCACGGCTCACTAGTTTCATGGAATGAATCTCTTCTTGAGTTCGCTGTAAGATAAGGTCACTTCATACAGGAGCACATCCATTATTCTAATGAAAAGGGGAGACATATTCTTTTCTATTGCTTTTGAATAAAAGAATTGAAGAGATAGTAGTACTGAGTAATTATAACTTACATTTTTTAGCACACATCTTTTTCTTTTCTATTTTTATCGGAATTTCGGGTAATCCGAATTTTTTCTAATCCGAACAGGCACCGGTCCCAATTAGTTCGGATTAGTGGGGTTCTACTGTATTTAGAAATGTACAAACTTGAAATAATTTTTATCATTTACCGTAGAACTAAAAAAAAATCAAAAATTTATCAAAATTATGCTTTAAAAAATCGTACTCAATATGTAGAAAAACAAAAAAAACTTCTTACCTTGGGCTATTGACAAATGGCAAAAAACCCAGGATAAAATATTTGTTGTAACAATTAAAATTATTTGAATTTCAGTACAACATCAAAAGTGTTGCAAAATTTACATATAAATATTCTTAAAAAAAATTAGAGAAAAAGTTGTACGGCAACTAAATTGGTATCATAGAAAATTTTTTAAATTTTCAGATGGTGTAAAAATTATTTTTGTGGTATAATATTTTCCGAAGTCATCCCGGAAAACTCCCAAAATTTTTCTTTATCTTTACTTTCTTGTAGAGCAAGTATACAAAGAAAATATTTTAATTGTGAAAAAATTCGAACCTTGAGATTTTGACTAATCTCCATGTTTTAGATCTCCCCGAGTCCGGAAAACACAATTTTGGAATTATGTCTGTGGGTCCGTGTATCTGCGAACACAATAACTTAAAAACTATTAGAGCTAGAGGGATCAGGGCTGATTGTGGGTTCATGAAAAAATACTTGAAATTTTAGCAGGAAAATTATGTGTGGGGAACGGATATGTATTCATTCATTACGGCGCAGATTTAACTTTTGCATACAATTTTTAATACGCTTTTTTCACATAAGAAATTGATTTAATTTATTTTGTCTTAGTACATGAGTTTTCAATAACATTCTATAACACACATGAAAAGAAACCATCAAAATTGATAACAAAACAATATTAAAAATATAATAGCATTTTGTATGAATAGCATTGATGAATATATGCATATATATAAATTCCTATGGGACCATTCTTAAGTGAAGTAGTTATTCTTAGTTATGGTATGGCATTTTTTAAAAAATTCATTTCGATTGACTCAGAATAATCCAAAGTAAATAACAAGAATATATGAAAAAAAATTTCCCACTAAACCAAAATTTTTTTTCCTGGTATGGATTATAATTTGTGTAGTCTGTAGTAGTAGCCGAAATTGCGTAGAAACTACAGAGAATCCGTAGTAGTCACAAACCATACATAATATATATTATTTATGATTCGTCTCTCTATATATATTTCAGATATCTCTCTATTTACACATTACACTTTTTCTTAATTGGTTTATAAGCAAAATTCTGATGGATGACAAACATTGTACAATTCGAAAAAGAAGAGTTTTGTTTCATTTAATAAAATTTTTCTGGTGATGTGAAACTCTGCTATTCTCTAAAACTTGTACAATGCCACGAGTCCATTACAGGGTTCTTACTGATTTTTTAAATTAAAAATCAAGAAGTATTTAAGGAGTATTTTCAAAATTTTCAAGGAGTCGATATTTACGCATGAAAAAGGGTTTAAAGTACACAAAAATTATATTAGAGTATTTAAAACATTGCTAATAACTCAAATAAATGTTATATTTATTTCTTTTATAAGTTTTTACTAAGCTGATTTATCCAATGTTATGTTATTATGTTAAATTGTGTATTATTATGTTTAACTTATGTAGTGCACAGTGATCCAGTATTTAAAATACAGAGGTGCAAAGAGAGACATGGATTTAGATATTAGAAACTCTTTTTTTTGGCATTTTCATTGCTTATAAAATAGTATATAAAGAAAATAAAATTAACAAAATTTCTTTATTATTACAACTAATTTAGCTAAAATTGATTAATAGTATCTATTTTCCTTCAACTCCACCATCACAATATATGTCCTTTATAACAAACCATATGTTACAATTTAAAGAAATACAGTTAATTTTTCGAAATAATCCAAGAGAAATAACATTCTCAATTTGCCTCATTCTATTGTTTTGTTTATGACTGATTGGCACATAAAACCAATTATTAAATTTTGGATACTGCTAGGAGATGAACATCAAGTCGTGGAAGGAGCAACGCAAAATACTGGGTAATTGATACGGCGACGATTTAGAATCCTTTTTATCCGTGCAACGTAGTACACATTTAATAAAAGAAATGTTAAAAATTGAAAATCAAGGAGTTTATAAGGAGTAAAACCCAAATTCAAGGAGTTTCCAAAGTGCAGGAAAATGAAAATCGTTTCCAAGGAGCGTATGAACCCTGTATTAACATCGTTGCAATAAAAAAGCTGGGCTTTTTGAAAATTTCTAATGACTTAGTCTGTGAGCAGACATTTAACTCCTTGTGGTGCAATTTAATTGGCAAATATCCATCTCAAATTCATCCAGAGCAACTTGAAGTTAGTTGTTGCTTGAAGTAACTTCTATCTGATACGTGCAGTGCAGCAAGACATTCCTTACATTCCCAAACAGTTTCACTGATCTAATATTGTGTTTCATACATACCTTGATCTTTTCTTATCTTCAGTAGGTGGAATATGCCTAGGAAAATATCCTCATTTCTTTGCTTGTAGATATGGTGCAACATCTTTCTCATCTTGCTTAATTCAAATACAAAAATCAGTTGTAAATAAAACTGGAGGCACATTACATATCGTTACAAAGCTATAAAGTCGTTTCCATGAGATGCTAATCTTGGCGACAAAGGGAATTTTCTAGAAGGACCTCAAACTTTCCACCTATTTCTACTGGTTTCATGAACTTTCTAGAGATTACATCACTTCTTGTTGAAAAGTATAAAGGCAAGCTCTCAAGCCAAGAAGAGTCAGTTGGATTTTGATCAGCAAGCAAGCTGGTGAGCTAATAAGAAACCTTTGAGTGCTGTATTGAGATTTAATGATAATCTCTGTCGTGAATTCTTACTAGTGCTGTTTTAATACGTGTGCTACGTTTCTTTTCCTAGGATATTTGTAAAATACAGAGCTTTATTTTTTAAAGTCCTGCTTATTGGATTGCATTCACGTACACCCACAAGACAATTTTGTCACAATATCATTCCTACTTTAGAAGTAAATAACACTGGGGATGCATAGCACATCATTCCTGCATGACAAGCTAACTATCACGGTAAAAAGAATATGTAGATTTCAGTTTGAAGGTTTTTAATCATATGAACATAGCTTGGTGCTCGTAAAATATTTGATGGGTCGCAGGTCAGTGATAATGATGAAACACTAATTTCATTTACACATGAACACCAATTTCAATGACGAGAAAGTTATAAAGCCAGATTTGGAAATACATATCAGATCTCACGTGATCTTGGTTTCACTGAATAACAGTTAGGAGCAAATAACATATTTTAATTAAGCAGGTGACATTAAATAAACATTACAAAAACAAAATGTTTTAAACAAATTTATCTGAAAATTTGGAAGTCATAAGATTTTCCCCCCTTTATATTTTAAACTAATCAGTCAGAAATGACTTTTTGATTGATATGTATCTAGCCACAAGAGTATTCTATTCTTGATAAAAGCATAATTTTTCATTAAAAACTTCTGGGTAAAATTTTATCACCTATTTGTTCTGAAAGAAGAAAATAAAATTCATTCCAGTTTTCCTCAAAGCTTCTGTTCTAACATATGCCCGTTTTGCGTTTCAATTTCTAGATGTTGCATAGCAATGGATTCGGAAACCCTACACGCTTTTGCGCATGCGACAGGCAGAGTTATTTTCATCAAAATATGGGAAAGAGAAGAATGGAAGAGTGATGTTACATTTTACTGAGCGTGATCTAACAAAGAACTCTGGAAATGCACTCATATGACTCATTGCCTAACACCTCTTTCCGGTATAAAACCCTTCAAAAGTGGTAGTCTCGGAATCCATTGCTGAACAGTATATTCACATCGAAATTTTTTTCATTTCCATTAGTTTTCCTTTCAATTAACTGGGTGTTTTTTTATACCTCATCATCAAATGAAGCAAGTTGATCTTTCTAAGAAAAAGTACAGTTTTAAAAAAGATGTCTTAGTTTATAATTCTTTAACAGATAATTTTAATATTTAGTCCTGTCTTTGTTTTACTTTTGTCAGGATTTTTACAATTTTTTTGCATATTGCTTAAATATGACACTAATAGATATTCACCCTTCGTCTAAAGTTGTAATTTTGTATATGACTTTTTTTGGTAAATATATTCAAGATAAAAGTTTTAGGAAATTAATTTTTATCTCTTTCGCCCACTAACATTGGCTTTTCATGAAAATATAAAAAAATTTGTTTAAAACACAAATAAAATGATCTTTTAAGAAAAATGTTTATATTCAGTAAAAAATATGAATTGCAATCTATTTCACAAAAACATTGGTTTTTAATAAAAATATACAAATTATTTATTTAAAGCACAAATAAAACACAATTTAAGGAAAATGTTCATATTCAGTTAAAAATATGAATTACAATGCACTGCAGTCAACTGTCAGTCACTCACATTTTCCACAAAATGCTTACGTGTACAGTTTATAAAGATGACACTGACATTAGTGACAATGCATTTTATGTACAAAGATTCAATCTGGAAAACAATATCAACATTTAAATTCACATAGGATCTTCTAGCTCAATAGTCCTTATATAACAACTCGTAATGAGCCATTCTTCTTCTATCTATGGGCGAGTTCACAATATACTTTCCACGCATTGCTCCTCTGAAAACCACTTCTACTAGATCAATAAAATCTTGTTTAGTTTGAAATGGCCCAATAAATTTTGTGTTATCAGCCATACTGAAATAGAAGAACAAAACATGTTAAATGAAATAGAATAATTTTTGCATAATGTGTAAATTCCACTTTAAGGAAATTATTCTTAATGAATATATTCATGTTTATATGTTTTATTTGAATTATATATAATTCAAATAAAACATATAAACTAATTAAATTTGGCCAAAAAGAATTGGATAAGATAATGTTAGCCCCTGCTATAAAAACTAAAATTAAAACCATTAATTTTATTTATCCTTACCTTTTCCCTACTATTAAATTTCATAAAAATCCATTAAAATTCAGATTTGTTACTTTAGCACTGGCAGTTATAATTATCATTTTGGTAAATTTTTCTTTAAAATTCTTAAAATTATTCTTAATAAAATCAAAGAAGAGAAATTAAATTTTCTTAAAGAAAATAGATAATATTAACGCATTTGATTTTGAAAATCTATTTACTAGCCTCCCACATAAAAAATTAATTGAAGCCTGATCAAATGTATATGAATTATATCTGAATACTGATAAAAATAAATGGTTAGAAATTTACAATGTTAATATTTGTGAAAATTATCTCTTTAATGGAACTGACTATTACAAGCAGTCTTTAGGCATTCCTATGGGCAGCTGTTTTTCTAGTGCATTGGCTAATATATTTCTTCTTCATTCGAGAGAGAACTTATTAAAAATGAAGTTATTTACGGTTATCGTTTCATTGATAACCTGATTGTGTTTAATTTTAATGATTTTGAATCTTTATTTAATTGCTACCCAGAAAAGCTTAAATTAAACAAAACCAATAATGAAATTAACAAATGCATTTTTTTGGATTTGGTAATTGAAATTTTGGATTCAGGTGTCTCTATTGGCATTTATGATAAAAGAAAAGATTTTAAATTCAAAGCTATTACACTTTGTGACTTTCAAACTAATCTCAACTTTAAAAAACACCATTTATTCTCAAATTAATAGAATAAAAAATATTTGTAATAACACTTCAACTTTAGTCACAGCTTTTGATAATTTAAATAATTTAGAAGATAATGGCTACCCAAGTAATTTCTTTAAATTTAATAACTTAACTAAAAATTATTGAAGAGCTCTAAATTTATGTTAATTTGGTTTGAATTTTTCTCAATAGATGGAGCTAGGTTTGCTAGCTTCTAATCTTGATATCCTTTGTTTCTGGCACGTTCTGAAGGCGTCACTCTTACTAGTATTTTTGGCAGAAGGTAATTTTATTTTCTTTCTTTCTATTAGATTTGTTAAAAAAGACTTAATGAAGTTTTTCTTATTTAAGAAAGGTTTTTTTCCCCTTTATTTCACTTATTGGATAAATTCAGACCACAGAGGGAATATTAATTGATCATTTAGTCATTCCCTTGATAGAAAATTTATCCATATTAGAACTCCGATGGCAAGTGGCACTTTGAAAAAGTTCGCCATTCGAGTTCTCTTCAGGGTATCTGCCAAAATACAGTGTTACAAAATCATGAATTTCCATGACTTTCCCTGATTATGGCCAATAATTTTCCATGACTTAGAAATGCTTTAGTTAAAGCATATATGAATTGAATGTCTAATGTAAATGCAAACAAAAGGTATGCGTTTGGAGATAATACAGGAATTTTGGGATAGAAAAAGTACTTATAAATGTTTACAAACTCATGTACATAGAAATAAATTAAGGAAATTAATAATTTCCATATCTAATCTAAGCTTAATCATATAGCAGTTTTGTAAATGCAACAAAAATTTTTCTAATTCAATTTGAATTCATTAACTTTAGCCAAATGATAAGAAAGTAAAATTAGCAGTAAATAATGCAAGTGATGATTTTTCAAAAATATTTAATGTATCACAATAATGATTATTTACATTTCTGTATTAATCTCAAAAATTAATGTCTTAATATAAAGTTCTTATATTTAAACTTAATTTGAATCTTCACAGTAAGAATTTTCTCTTTTCCTCCAAAATTTGAATTTTTTCTTCAAATTCAGTTTTTTCCTTCTCTTTTTCCAATCGGATTTTCTTTTTCTGATTATACAAAGGCTGCAATTCATTTTCTAATTTTCTCTTTTCTTGTGTCTTTGATGTTTTTTTATCTAAATATTCTTTCTTCCTCACTAAATGCATTTCACAACACAAACAGCTAACAACATTCTTAGACATTTTCAACCCCCCCCCCCCAAGAGATTTAATTCCCATCAGATGCTCGTCTTTGATTAATCAAACTTTGCTTTTTCAAGTTTTCAACTAGCATTGTTTTATTGTCAGAGAAGCCCCTTTAAACTGAAGCATTTCCATGGGAGAATATTAAGCATAATTTTACAACCTGTCTCTTTCAAATACTTTTTAGCTCCAAAGCCAATATCTATGTTCTTAGCTTCTAAGAGACTATCTTTAGAGTTGAGGTCAAGTTTCAACAATGCTGAGCCCTCAACAACTTTTTCAGGCTTGACAATTTTTTTTATGATGCCTCCTAACAGCTGAGACAATTCTGCATACAAGTAGGGCACACACACTTTTTCACTTGGAAAATTTGTCAAAAAAGTTTCACAATGTAGTAACAATGATCTAACGAAAGCAAGTTTGCATTTTATGAAAGGATCTTCAGACATGACACAGGCTTGGAACAAAAAAAGCTGAACTTCATAAATACGGAATCGTATCAAACGTAAACAGCGAGAGGTAAAATAAGTATGATTAATTGGACAATAAATGAATAAATTTATACAAAAAGTGCTTGAGATATTAAAAATATTGTAGAATTATTATTTAAAAGAAAAATAATGGGTGAAAAATGAGTTACGTATAAAAGTTTTGTTAAAATAAAAACTATGGTAAAAATTATCTCACTAAAAAATATGGCCATATAAAAACTCTTTTTGATTATACATAATTATTCAGACTTTTGTTTCTCATTTTTGAGCTAACAGTTCAAGTTTTCTTTTATGCTCCAGTGTGCTATTTTCCTCCGTTTTCTAAATTTTGCTCTCTTTCTTTGCTTTTTTTCCCATTTTTTTCTCATAGCTCTTTTCGTACTATCAAGTTCCTCCTAGTTACTATCAATGGCATCACGCAAAAAATCTTTTTTCTAAAATATTCAAAAGCGCACTACTTTTTGCTCATCATTTCGTATTTAACACTCTAAACTGAAGAATATGTTTCAATATGCATTCTTCCTGATCTTTTATCTACCAAATCTGACATTATTTTGAATGTGCACACGGCGCACAGTTTTTGTTTGCGTGAGCAACCCCCCCCCCCCCAACACATTAACAAAAATTTTAATGCAGATTTGCATCGATCTCAAGAATGATTAAATTCGATGTCGAAAAAGCGGAAATCCTCGTTTCCGCGGAAAAGTGTCATGTCTGGATCTTTCATAGACGTTTTCAAAGAGGCCTTAAGTTTGCTATCAGTATGTTTTAATTGTCATAGATACTTCGTGACTGGCTCACCTATTTCAATGGCTCTTGCTATGCAATCACCGTTTTCTAGCCGTCTAACAGCATAAAATTTTTTCGGAAAAATAGAATAACCTGTAATTCTAGTAAAATCTGCTCTTCTAGCTGGAGAATCCTTAAATAAATAATATAAATTTCTTAAACTTATTATTAGGCGATTAAGCCTAGGTTATTAAAGCCTAGTGAATCCATGACATCCTATAGTTTTTCATGACTTTTACGCAATTTTTTCTGAAAATCATGACTTTTCATGACAAAATTAAACCATTAGCCAAATTCATGACTTTACCTGACTTTCCAGGTGCGCGGAAACCATGTCTCTTCCATTTTATTTATTTTATCTTAATGTGTTTTAATTTTTAATTAAAACATGATTTTTGTTGTTGGATTGTATATTAATTGGTTAGTTGACTTCAGACAATATTGTTAATGCAATCACTGGATGCTGCCGCGTTGCGCGCAAAAGGTATATTGTTATC
The DNA here is from genome assembly GCA_013235015.1 of Araneus ventricosus. Taxonomy (NCBI): domain Eukaryota; kingdom Metazoa; phylum Arthropoda; class Arachnida; order Araneae; family Araneidae; genus Araneus; species Araneus ventricosus. Next base: position 18,096 of record BGPR01030062.1, read on the forward strand.
ACTATTGTTACAAAGCTATAAAGTCGTTTCCCTGAGATGCTAGACTTGGCGACAAACTTGGCGACAAATTTGGCGACTTGGCAGCAAAGCTGGCGACTTTGGCGACAAAGGGAATTTTCTGGAAGGACCTCAAATTTTCCACCTATTTCTACTGGTTTCATGAACTTTCAAGAGATTACGTCACTTCCTACAAAATGAAGTCACTTCCTGTTGAAAAGTATAAAGGCAAGCTCTCAAGCCAAGAGGAGTTAGTTGGATTTTGATCTGCAAGCAAGCTGGTGAGCTAATAAGAAACCTTTGAGTGCTGTGTTGAGATTTAATGGTAATCTCTGTTGTGAATTTTTACAAGTGCTGTTTTAATATTTGTGTTATGTTTCTTTGCTTAGAATACCTGTAAAATAAAAAGCTTTATTTTTGTAATCCTGCTTATTGGACTGCATTCACGTACACCCACAAGACGAATTTGTCACATTTGGTGTCAGAAGTGGGGTCTTTTTTTATTCTTCTGTGAATGCCAGAGACCGGACCTTTGACCAGATCGATGGACAAACAATTTGAAAAGCTGTTTGCCATGATGGCAGAGATGAAGGCTGGACAGGAAGGATTGGAACGGAAAATGGAAGCTGGACAAGCCGGATTGGAGCAGAAAATGGAAGCTGGACAAGCCGGATTGGAGCAGAAAATGGAAGCTGGGCAAGAGAGATTAGAACAAGAGATGCGATCCGGACAAGAGGAAATAAAAAGTCAGATCCAAGCACACACCGAGAGTCAAGTTGAAGAAATGAAGAATCATGTTGACGGATGCATTGGAA
>BGPR01030063.1:0-18907 GCA_013235015.1 Araneus ventricosus
AAGGAGTATTCAGTCTAATTTTGTCAGGGTTTGACTATAATGAGGTAACTGTGATTTGAATATTGAATTTCAATCCATATCCATTATCTTTTCATCAAAGTTTTGTTTTTATCTACACCAAAATTTAATCAAATATTCGTGACAAAAAAATGTTCAATTTAATGAAATCTAGTTCTTACGTAAAAAAGTGAGGACAACCAATCTACCCCCAAACTATTTTTCTTAGTAATAAAATATAAATACATAAAATATATTCAATGAAGAATATTTACAACGAAGTCAATTCATGTTCACTTGATACATATATATAATACATGCATTTTAAAGATATGGTAATCATTAGTTATTGAAAAATTATATGTAAAAGTGAATAATTTAGCTCATTTTATTATTATTAATTTAAGAGTATAATAATAATGATATTGATACTTTTCTTTGGAAAACTAAAAAGGGATTTTACCAACTGTAATAATTAGAATACGCTATATTTATACATTGTTTAAGCTAATATAGGATTTCAGTCGAGTTTTGGTCGTAAATGACATAATAAAATATTTATCACATTTTTTTCCTAAAATTGGATTTGTATCAATCTGTCCCATACTAGGGGTACTTTGATGCATGATTGGAGCACATTGATATTTTCGTGGAAATATCGAAAATAATGATGATTAATAGTATGGGATCAAAATAGAATTTCTTTTATCAAAATTTTTTGTATTCCGAATCAAGGTTTAAAAGCTTAATAAAGTAACAAGCTTTTATTTTAATCAAAATTCGACAATTTTGATGAGACTGAAAAAAAATGAAACACGAATGCCTCATATAATAATTTATCTCTCTACATAATAAAGAGGAATTTGTGTTGGTGTGTGTAAAAGTACTTTGGAGGGAGGGGATGTGTGCATCGATGCCGTATTTTGAAATTTTTATTAATTAGAAATTAAGGGAAATTTTAGCGTTCTTCCATGGTAATTTACGAAAATAATATAGCACAAAAATAATCTTCATCCCATCTGAAAATGCAAAAAATTATCTTTTCAATGATATTAATTAAGATGCCGTACAATTTTTTAGTCTAATTTTAAAAAATTCGTAAAAAACTATTTTAAACTAAATTTACAACAATACTTTTTATTTTTGCAATGAAATTCAAACCTTTTTCATTGTTTAAACAAATATTTAGTTGCGTGTTGCTTTTAGACAGTTTATTTTTACGCTTTTTTCCATTCCTGAAAACGACGTTGCAAAGTAGTTGCTGCTAAGGCACATTTGTACCCACAGAAGACGCGTGTCAATATGGCCCGGAATCAATTGTACCAATCTGCCCCAAGAGTCTATTTTACTTAAAACAACTGGTCACGTGAAAACAAGCTAAAGAATCTCAAAACTTAATATAAGAAAAATAAATGTTTTTCTATATCTTTGGAGTAGATTCCCTAGCAGAGAAACGTAACCAGTTAAAGAAATCCCACAACGCATACTTCGAATAAAAATCACTTAAACGAGAAGTTTAGCTGTCTGATTCATTTGTAAATTAACTTTTGACTAAACATGGTCGAAAATATACCCTGTGCTAAGGTTTACAGTGACATATATACAGTGTGCCGCTGAAGTCCATTGTCACTCCAATAATTTCTGAACGGCAAGAGCTATAGTCATGAAAGTGCAGTCTAGGTATAGTAAAGTTGCCATGTGCTACGCAAGCAAACCGCTTACAGTACCACCTGGCGGCAAAATTCGGAGTTAGCATTCTTATCTCAAAAACGGTACGATATACGGGAAAAAAGTCAATCACAAAGTTGTTTAGCATCATCGATTTAGTAAGAGAAGACAGCTTCTGTACAGTAATGTTAAAAATAGAAGGCGTTAAATGCAAATTTGTTTGGTTCGCAACTCCCAAAATTGTAACGCGACATAACGCGGAAGAAAAGAGAAAACGTCACACTCCAGTGCTTCCCTTATCGTGGCACAGTGTTAGCGTGCGTGATTACAATACGAAAGGACCCCGGTCAAGTGTCCAACAGTACATTCGCGACACATTCCAACAACAAGTCATAGGATATGGTGGTTGCGTAGAATGGCCTCCACGTTCACTTGACATGAACCCATTGGACTTTTTTCTGTGGGGATACATCAAACAGCGAGTGTATGCAACCCTCCGCCAACAGTTCAGGAACTTCGAAACTGTATTACGGATGCTTGCGCCAGCGTGTCACCTGCCATGTTGTACAATGTGCAGCGGGAAGTGCAGTACCGTATCCAGATGTGTATTGTTTTTGAAGGACACCATTTTGAGCATGACAGATAGATGAGCCTCATTTTCGGCAAGTGCAGTTTTGTTCAACGCGATCAAACAAATGTGCGTTTTGTGCTTTTCATTTGTATCATTTTTGGGCGCAAGATGTTTTTTTGTAATAAATCGAGGATGCTGAACAACTTTGTAATTGACTTTTTTCCCGTATATCGTACTGTTTTTGAGATAAGAACGCTAACTCCGAATTTTGCCACCAGGTGGCGTTTTAAGCGGTTTTCTTATGTAGCGCATGGCAACTTTACTATACCTGGACCCCACCTTTATGACTATAGCTCTTGCTGCTCAGAATCTATTGGGGTGACAACGGACTTTAGCGGGCACACTATATATGGGTGGATGTAAATATCTTGAGCCACTCCAATCACCAAACTTTATGGACTGTATCTATGTTCCCGCTTATCAGTCTACCCCAACTCTCCGTATGCGTAGTATTTGCCATAATTTGTCTCCTTATGATCAAATGCAATTTTAAGTCCCTTTCAAAATATATTCTTTTAAAAATATATTTTGAAAGAATAGAAAAAAGAATATTTATAAAGAAATTAATTCATGTCTATATGGTATACATAGAGCGCCTTTAGAATCAATCACGCATCTTGTAGGACGAAAAAGGCAGTTACAACACATTGCAAATATTTTCCTTAACTTGAATAGTTAATTTCTAATTTAATATTTAGATTTACATACTAACATTTACTATTACACTAGTTTAGTTATATTAACGTCCCGTAAACTAACTAACCACGATCTTTACTTTTCAATATGTCTTATTTCCAATAGAATAAATTATTGAAGCATATTTCGAAAATTAATTATTTAAGTACGGCTGAATTTCTCTTCCATGCCGGATAAACCTTCATTTTCGCAAATACGGAATTTAAATCTGTAATTCTTAACGATGCTCTAACTCTGTTTGAAGGATATCAGAAGTTAATTCGATTTTGAGAAACATTTGAGATTTAACGAATTGCAGTTTATTCGCATTTCCTTAGGGTAGAATGACATTAAATAACATTAAAATAACAGAAATCTCTGCTTTTGAAATAAAACTTAGTTCCTAGAATTTGAAAATTATGCTAATGTAGCAGAAGCCCTCAGTATACAGATAATAGATTTAAATAATATTTTGATTTTGAAGAAAAGTGATACACGGTTTCTTTGAAGAAGTCTGTTTTAAAGACGTAAATATTCATCTTCTGATTTAAATAAATAATATAAAGCTTTTGTTAATTATTTTCTTTTATTTCTTGAAATCATCATTTTAGGGTTCAGCACACTTTGTTTGATTTAGAGAACAGAAGAGGTTCACATTTTCGCAACTTTCTTTTATCCAACTTTGTTGCATATTTTATCAACCAAACCAAAGAGTAATTCAAATTTTTCTTTGTATAGAAATTTAATATTTGCTTGTCATAATCAACAATACTTTGGAGTTTGTTCAATACTTCAGATAAAAGAAAATTTTCAGTTAACTTCTTGGAAAGAATAAATATTCATAAGCCGCCGAATACAGTTCAACAAAATAATGAAATATTTAAGAAATAAAAGATAAGAAATTGCTGATACAAACTTGAAACACACATAAATCACTTCAATTGAAAGGAAAAAAATAAACTTTTTCGAAACTAAAATCAAAATAGTGAACACGCAATATAAGGAATTTATAAAATATGTATAATATGTATTAAAGTGTTAAGCGGAAAAATCAGTGTTATTTAGATAAGTGATATATCGAAAGTTCAATCTGAAACTATTGAAGTTCGTCACTAAATCTTTCTCTAACGGGCGGCGAGTATCAGACTTTTCTTGGTAATCGGAGTGGCACAACTTCCGTACTATTACAGTACTGGAATCTGACTCCATTAGAAAATTCGAAGGTGTATTTACGCGTGTTATAAATGCGAAATAAGTCTTGATAAAGTGACAATCACATTTCTTCTACGTTTAATATAGATTTTTATAACGGCGACGTACATTATTTACTTTATAAACTGTTGTATATGCCACATTTAATAACATAGTTTTATACATTTATTTTTAATATTTATTATTTGATAAAATGGAGGATTTCGGAACGTTCTTTGGAACATGCATTGTTTCCGAAATTTATTTGGTAAATATTGGGATATATTTTCATTTGCAAGCTGTTGAAAGGATTCATTGAAAGTTTTCCTAATTTTCTTCTTGTGCTACATGTATTTGGACTAGTCTCCCCTTCAAAAATTGATAGCACCTTTATTTTGGATGCATATCCTCTACCACTAACATAACTTATATTTTGATGGCATAATGCATCACATATTTAATTAAATGGTTGCTGTCATTCATCATGTTAACCACTCGGTTAACTCAATAAAAATAGCTCCCCACTTGTGTGAAAAAGAATTATTTCCAAAACTAAGTTTGTATAGCAAGGACATGTTTCTGTTACAACCTCTCCTCTCGAGTATCATCGTTTCTTACTATTATAGTATAAATATGCCATCAAATATGAAAAGAAAGATTTTTAAATAATTAAGACCAAATAAATATTTTATTTAACTAATGATTTCCATGAGCAAATAAGGCTAATGAAAGTAAATAAAACATTCCGAGTGCCATGTACACAAAATGATGTTAAATAATGATTAAACATTTTTAAAAGGAATGTAAATTATTCATTTGTTAATGGTAAACATATAGTGTAATTTCGGAAACATATATTAGTATGATACCTAAATGTATTTTTAACTAATAAAATGTAACTTTAATTTTCATTTTTTGTTATATAGCAGTATTTAGAAATAAAGGGATCTGCATATAAAACATTTTCAGGATTTTATCTTATGAAGCAAAATGGCGGTGTTTCATTTTGCAAGTTGTGTTTCTTTCCAAGACCTCAAAATTCGCGAAGAAAAAGAAATACCGTTCTTGAAAAGAATGACGATGAACTATCTACGAATAAATTTTCTTGGTTGTTTTAAAACAAAACTAAAAATAGAGTGACAAATTGCCTTCCAAGCCTTTTGATTTTGTATATTAATCAAAATATTAAAAATGGAACTTGTTAAATGTGCGCGTTTAATCAATGTCTTAGAAACTTGCGTTTTTTGAAAATAAAGAATGGACATTCTGAAATGCAACTTTTTATTTGAAACATCTAGTTTCTTTCATATATTTTCTTAAACATAGGCTATTGTCGGTGACTTTTTTATTCATTTGCTTATTTTAGTAAAATTTTTAAAATGTAGAATTTTTTTCAACAGTTTAGCTAAGAGTAGATTTTAACGCATGCATTTAGTTTGTTTGATTTATCAAACGCATTGAAAATTTGATTTTGGAGGTCAAAGTTGGAACCTTATCTTATGAGTTGGTATTAAAATTTCATCTCTTTTTCAATGACATGGTCATCGATTTCTAACCAACTACACGCTTGCATACGGGGCCATTCTTATTAGTTCTAGCTTCTTTGCAAAGTATTAATTAAAAGATGAAGTTAATGCCAATAATTCGTACAATGTTTCTTGTGTTGTTATATCTTTCCTATTCTAATCGTTGGTTGTTTGCAATATGCTTATTGATTCTTTAAATTTCTCTTTGAATTATGATGCATCCACACACACATTCAGTAACTTTTTTACATTCTCTAAAATTCTTAAAGGAATTCATTATCCATGATTTTACGAATATCTACTTAACTTTTGAATGATATTCTAAGTTTTAAAGATATGTATGTATTATCTGATTACAAATATCTGTTTAAGATTTTTGGTGGTAAAATATAACCCTCTAAAAATTAAGACACACGTACACAATCGTCTATATAGGAATTAATTGGAGAAATGGAAAAAAGGAAAATAAAATGATATTGTGTAGTTTAATACCAGGCAATGTGTGTGTGCGTGTGTTATCCGAAAGCACGTAATGTTATAATCAAATAGTTGTGTCAGTTTAAATTATGTACTTTTATTTAGTTACAATCTTTGCAAGTTCAAAAGTATAAACTGCTCAGAAGGTGCTTTATCTCAACGATATTGAAAAAATTATTGCTTTTTTCTTCGTATTCTTACATTTAGGATGAATTTTTCTATTATCAAAACTATGATGATTATTAATGGAATAAATTTATTATGCACGATACACATTATGCACATCCATACCTTTAAAACAAGGAGTAAAAAATGTTAAATACTTTATGTGTCTGTCCCAGAAAATTCAAAAAAGTTGCCTTCATTTTCAGAAGATATAGGCATAAGAGACATAATTATTCATTTAGGAGGTAAGGCAATATGTGTTAATATGAAACCACGTATAATTACTAGATTCAAACGACTTTATTATTTCATTTATCTTTTGGTAGGAAGAATGAAAAAATTAAGTAAACAGAGACACTGGACAAACTAGAAACTTATTAAAATTCAGGGTATCTCAATATTTGGGAAATCTGCTTAAAATAAACAGAAGCATTATATAAATGAAGAATTATGATTACGGCAGATTTCAGTTTTTTAAATCCATGCTGTAATTTAATGTTAAGAGTTTCTTGTCTAATGAGAGATGCAGTGATATTTTTTATAAGTGAATTCACTTTCATTCATTTTTTTCTATAGTGCTGATTATAAAATATTCTCTGAGTGTGATTATGTTACAATTACAAATGCACCAGTTTAAAACTTACGTTGAGCATAATACACGTCAAGTGTTTTTCAAAATGACACACTAATTTTTTTACACTTTGACACACACTTTATTACGATGGCACATTTTATTTCTTTTTAAAAAAATAAAAAGGAATATGTATTCCTTCTTCTTTATAAATAGGAAAGAATATATGTTCCCTTTTTAGAAATAAAAAGGAATACTTTTAAAATCTGATAGGATTTTGAATTGCGGAATAAAATGAAAGTGGCTGTGATTTATTTTTAGAGTTCATTTTGTGAAGAATTGTTCGCAAAAGAAAAGAGACCTTTTCTAGTACAAGGAAGATTATTAATCATTCGCAGATATGTTGTAAATCAACTGCAAAATAAAACGACAAGCTACCTTCTAATCTTTTTCAAAATGTAAATCTACAAAAAATAATTTAAAGTGATATAATTTCGATACTTTCTGTCAATCAAAGCCTAACAACTTGTATTTTAAAAGTAAAGAAAACTAGATCCGGAATTTCATTTTTGAAATTTTCCATTAAAATATTTTTCGCTAGAAAACTTTTGAATCATCTAATTGTGAGTCTTTTGAAAAAAAATTTCAGTCTTCAATATTCACATTTCAACAGCCGAATCTTTCAAGAATTTCTCTAAAATATCTTTTTCACGATTAGCAGTGCTTTCTTGAATTAAAACAGTTGTTTAATTTCCTATTTTTCTTTTGAAATGCTTAACATTTAAATTTTGGAGATTTATAATGAAAATTCGGTTCGGCGAAATCATGCTTACGCCAGAATTACAGACTTAGGCCCATTAATTCCGATTTATTTGAGTTGGAAGGAGGAGAAAGTATTTAATTATTTAACGCAGTATTTTTTCTATCTATTTAGTTAACACCTTATTTTTTACGAAATACAAAGCTGCTTTGATTCAACTACTTTTGTACTATCTATTTAGATGACACCTCCTTTTCAGAAATGCGAAGTTTCTTTGATTCATGTACAAGATAGTAGAAATATTCAGACGTTTATACAATCTTATTAATTTTATATTAAATTATAACTTCTATGAAGTCAATAATTTGGCTCCTAAATTTAAAAATCTAATAAATATAATCATATACGATTCACGTCCAAAATGGTTAAAGAGAAAAATTGTATGTATTAAATGTAATTAATTGTATTTTAGCCAATGAAAATTAGCAAATCTTCAACATTACAAGCAAATAATCATGCTGACTTTCGAACATTAGATGACACTACACTAGCTTATCTAACGCAAGTTATTATCAAGCGAACCCCTGTTTGTGAACATGAAAATGAAATGATTGAGTTTTTGACGATCTAATAAAATAAAGCGGTAAAAGAAGGTATTTAATAAAATAACTTAAATGTTAAATTGTTCATGATCTTTAAACGAAGAAGTGAAGACAAAGTTTTCAAGTTGCAAAGGGGCAACGTAACAGGATTAACCAATTGGAAATGTTAATTTTCAAAATTTTCGCGAAAGAATATGCCGAAAAAATATTAAAAATTAAACTGCATTCAGATAATTTTTGATTGCTGTTAGTTATGAAGTGTAAATTTTTCCAAACTGCAATTCATATTATTTGTTCTTTCTCACGAAAATTTAAAAATAAATTGGCGAAAAAAATATTCAGCTTTGGAAAAGAGAACTAGTATTTCAACAATTGGGTTACCAACTGAATGAAAGACATTTATGATTAAAATTTAACTTTTTCTTAATCTTTCGAACACCAGTTAATTTATTCGAAAATAAGACTTATTTTATGATTTTCCAAAATAAAGCTCCAGGAATAAAATCAGATAAAAGATCATATTTCATACGATTTTCAATTTCATATACTTAAAAGATTTAACCAAATGCGAAGGAAGGCAGCATTAAACATCACAGTGTATAATAGACTTGATCAGACATTTTGATCAACAAACTTTCAAATTGAATGTGTATCTCAGTGTCATATTTTTACATAAATTTTCTGTAAAGTTGGAATTTGCTTTTACCAAGCTTAACAGTAGCAAGTGAAAGAAAAACACACAACTAAACAAGTAATATAAAAAAAATTTAAAAGTCAATTCCTACTTAGGTCAGTGATCTACACGCTTCGTCACTGATGGTATTTATTCCTAAATTTATATCCTGCTAAATATCTTATATAAGAGAAATTTTTTTCTCCCATATAAAACTAAATTAATTAATATTTGAAAAAACTGTATTAACATCAAGTGTTATCCACTACAAGTTTTAAAAAAATGTATTTGAACTTGAGTGGATGAATAAAAAGTATATTGTTAATGATTGAAAATTTGAACAACATATATAAATATATATAGGGAGAGTGTGAACTAATAGTAGGAATTGAAAAACTTCATGAAGACTTTTTTAACATATCCAATAGAGAGAATAAAGAAAGTAATCAACATTACCCTCTGACAAAAATACATGAAAAAATGACGCCTTCCTGAACATACCAGAAAACAAAGGATATTAGGTCTAGAGGCTGGCAAACCTAGCTCCATCTATTGAGAAAAATTCGAACCAAACGACTCAAGGCGACATATGCTTTCTCCCATATAAAACTAAAATTAATTAATTAAATTTAATTAATTAATTAATATTTGAAAAAATTGTATTAACATCAAGTGTCATCCACTACAAGTTTAAAAAGATGTATTTGAACTTGAGTGGATGCATAAAAAGTATTTTATTAACGACTGAAAATCTGAACCAGAAAACAAAGGATATTAGGTATGGATGCTGGCAAACCTAGCTCCATCTATTGAGACATTCGAACCAAACGACTCAAGGCGACATATGCTTTCTCCCATATAAAACTAAAATTAATTAATTAAATTTAATTAATGGATTAATATTTGAAAAAACTGTATTAACATCAAGTGTCATCCACTACAAGTTTAAAAAGATGTATTTGAACTTGAGTGGATGAATAAATAGTATTTTATTAACGATTGAAAATTTGAACAAGATATATAAATAAATATATATAGGGAGAGTGTGAACTAATAGTAGGAATTGAAAAAATACATAAAATAATCTTTTTTCTACTGTTTTTTCAAATTAATGAAAATTTAAATATTCCGATTTACTTCGCTAAAGAGACTTCACATTCCATTCATGTCCAAGTTGAGCTCACGTTAATTGTGAAAATAAATGCCAAGACCAGGAAATAAATCCTTCTCATACTTCAAAGTTTTTTAAGCTTCCATTTAAGTACTTTTTTATACAGCCGAAAAAAAATCTGTATAAAAAATCCTTTCTCAAGTGCATAATTTAATTATAGAATTTTTTCTCTTAAGCCACGATGTATTTTTTACAGCAAAATTGCACTCGTAATTTACTTTACTTCCAGACAAATTTTTGCTTAATCATATTATAGTGCTTTTATGAAAATTCTTATTAAAAGAATCTAAAAAAAAAACTATTCATGAAATTGAAAATGGCAAATGTTATTATAAAATTCCACTTGTTTAAATTGTTTGCTTTAACGAAAAGGGATCCCTGTGAAATTGTCTTTCTAGTTTAACTGTAAGATTTTTTTGTGGAATAAATTTTTAAACGAAATACAAGATTTAAGGGAATTGTCTCAGAACTGAAACATATGACATAAACAAATTTGAAGTTAATTAAATAAAATATTTGTTTTATTCCTATGAATTTTCATCTAAAAAAAAGTTATATTTCCTTTATAACCTTTAAAATAAAGAAAGATTTCGATATTTTTCAATGTTTTACAATTTTTCTGGCTATTGCTATGGAAAAAAAATGACTTTTGAATTGAGAAATGCACTTGCGAAGCTTCAGTTTCAGTCAGAGAAATTATGTATAATAAAAGGAAAATATTTTTAAATAAACTAATTTTGTGCAAGTATCAAGCAAGGAATTATGGAGCATCGTGCTGTTACATATTAAGCTGTGCGTTCACTTGTTGGTCATTTGTCCTAAGCCCGTTTTTTTCCACCCAGTTTTATCGAAAAATTAAGCACGTCATTCACGTAGGCTCCAAAGTGCGCTACCGTTACAACTTCGATCCCCCTATTTCTCCAATCCAATCGGTGGATTTCCGATTTCCTATCCTCGTCGCGAGGTTCCAATCTAGGCAGATTCTTTAATGTGCCGCTAGCCTCGCATTGGGGTCTCAAATTGGAATCGGGGCATGAAGTCGTGGAATTTGAGTTCGTTAGAATTCCATTGTTTTGAACCATTTGTTCTAAATTTCATAGGCTTTCAACCATGACGATCGCTTTTTCCTTCCCGTGTTCCAAAAATTCCATTTTGGAAGAGATGTGAATGGCCTGCTTTAAAAAGCTATCATTTATTAATATATCTGAAAATCATGATTACAAATATATCAATCCGCGCAGTAATACTTGTCTGCATGTTGCTTCATAACTTGAAGATGCAATTATTTTAAATTTTATTTATTTTCCAAAAACTGGGCTTTTAATTGGATAAGAAATTTTAATTCCAAAAATCCTATTATAGCAGCAGTGGATATGGATGTTCTTTGTCATTTATTTTATGCATGAATGATGTTTGTTTGGATGGATGATCCTTGAGATCTGGGCAACAAATAAATTAGTATATCGTCATGGAGTTGAGAGATGAACCAGAGTGAGTGTCAATTTTCGCTAATGAAACTAGAATTTGTTAATAAATTGTTTAGTTTTTCAAATTAATGAACACTATATTGAAAAAAGCAATATTAGTTTGAGTAGCACAGTTGAGATGGCCAGAGACGTCTACATAAATTGAGTATGCAACAAATAATCTATTATAACGTCTTCAAACTAAGCACAACATCAGAGTATGAATGACATCAGTGTGTAGTTTATTTGGAGTAAATTAAAAGAAATGATTTAAGCTATATAATTTTTCTTCAGTGGGAATGGCAACGATAGTGAAAAATCTTTTCTATACATGAAATATGAGTTTATGAATTAGTTTTTAATTCATAAGAAATCAAATATTTAATTAACCGTCATGACAAAATATTTCCTATAACCTTACCTGTTGTTGTTGATGATGATCCCCGAAGATCAGCAGAGCTATATCAGGTCAATGAGCCTTAACCTTACCTAAATCTTTCTTATGCTTCATATTATAAGTGAAATTTGAGGCAAATCTATTCAGTAGTTTAGATTTCTATAGATGTGATAAAATAATACAGATATTATTTGAATTTTCATTAATATTTATATAGTTTGTAATTCAGAATAATAATTTAAAACAACTTTTGAACAAATGTTACAACATTTTCTGCTAAAAATTAATTTAAATTTACATTAGAATCTTGGTTGTCTAACACATTTGAAATTATTTTAAGTAAAAAACGAAGTCTGAAAAAATACCAGGCTCTCTACGAATTAATGGAACTCAGTTGCCCGCAGTCTATGAAATTCCATTGAAGTTATTATTGCAACCGTGAGGGATTTAATAAAAGTTCCATTTCAATTTTAATTTGTTCATTTTCTTATTGCTCCAGAAATTTTCTTCCATTTTTAACCTTGCTTCATTTATTAATTTCTCTTTCTAAAACTGTGAAAAAATGAAAAAGAATAAATATCATTGTCTGGGAATTATTTGTTCTTGCAAAAATTTGCAGTCCTAACACTTAAGACTGTTTCTGAGTAATGAAATACTACCAAAAAAAGCTGATTGAACACTATCCGAAAGTGATGTATTAAAAATAAAAATAATCTTTCTTTTCCTTATATTTTTTTGCTGTGATATACGTTTCAGATAATTTGTATTAAAATCAAAAGAAAATTCTTTTTTATTACGGATTTATTGTCAGTGTAAAACATAGATTTCAGGCTTTAAATTAACTGTTCTATGTGCCGCAAAACAAACTTCACGATAATTTTCCAGGATGATACACACCGTCTCTTAATCATTTCAATTAGTGTGACTAACAAATACAGCATAGTTTTGTTTAACAGCTAAGGCCGCAGTGGCAAAATAGTAAGGTCTCACCCTTTGAACCGGAAACATTATTCCATTGAAGTTCTGCCGTGTATTGCGCTTGTTGCACGCTAAATAATATGTAAGGGGGTCAAACGTCCTCCCGTTGGTGTGGTGCGGAAGTTTGGAGAGGGATGCCAGCTCAGGTTTCGTACTCGTCATCTGACCGCGGTTCAAAATTACTAGGTCCGTCTCCGAATAGACCACGCATTACTTTCTTCAAAAAACAGCTAAAATTAGCAAATATAAAAATTTGAGTTTGAAATATTTTCTAAAATACTTGCGGATAAAATCACTTTTGTGATAGATTTAACGGTATACTAATAGTTAGAAAATAACTAAAAAATTTTTAATCATGTTTATTGTTTCAGTCTAAAAACAAATTTGAGTTTTTGAAATTCATACGCATATCATGACCAATCTCTTTTATAATTATTGTCTTTATATATCGAAACTTTGAACATAGGCCCATTAATTTGTGAATTGAATTGAAGCAAGAACAATTACACTACTACTCGTGAAAAGGGGCCAAATATTTTATCTTAAATGACTTAAAAGTGGGTGAAGTTTAGTTTAGTTTAGTTATATTAACGTCCCGTTTTGAAGCAACACGAGGGCTGTTTTGGGACGGACCTCGTAATTTTGAACCACTGCCAGATGACGAGGACGACACCTGAGCTAGCGCCCTCTCTCCAAACTTCCACACCACACCAGCGGGATGATGTTTGGCCACTACGTATGATTTGGCGTGCAACAGGCCCCATACAAGGCGGATCTTCAGTGGAATCGGATTTCGAACCCTCCGGCCCCAAAGCCGATATCTTGCCACTAGGCCACCGCGGCCTTTGAAAGTGGGTAAAAGGTGTCTTAAAATGTATAGCATACGTGGATTTTTTCTAGAATCAATCTCAAGATGAAAAGAAAAATTCTAGTTTTAGAGGGCAATAACGTTTATGGAAAAAAATTAAATAATAAAATTCATTTTATGTAATTATCGTTTCGCAGTGTTCTCGAAAATAGTAAAATTGCAGAATTTAAATCGAACTATCCGACAGAAACAATCGTTACAACTTCTGTCAATAACACGCCGATTCATTAACCTGGTTTAACCAGCTTTAACTCGGAAATGTTTTCGGGTCCATTAACAATAAGAATAGAACATTGAATTTCCTCTGTAGACAAGATTGTCTTCAGATCGGAGATCATCATTACTTCGAGACTTCCCTGTTACTCTTGGAGAAGCATTAAAGGAGGACACAGAGTAACTTAACCCAGGAAAGTATTAAACATAAAATGGAACTCAAACTGCTTCTCTATATCTACAAACTCAATACTACAAACAAACATTGTTTTGCACTATGCTGAAAGAAGAAATCAAATTTTTGTGAAATGTCTTATGTTTAAATGCTGATTGGATTTTATTACTCAACTACCGATTGTTATAGTTCGGAAAAATAAGATAGCTGAGAAAAAACTAAAGATAAGCTTTTAGGCGGACTCAGAGCTATTATTTATCTGACTATTGATAACTTTTAATTTACTTGTGTGAATTATTTTTGTACAAAAAAGTATTAATTTTCAATTTCTTTTTCAAGCGATGAAATCTGTTCCTTGTGTATTAATGCTTACTCTGAATTACACACACAGGGTGTACACAAATGAAGCGACACATTTCAAAAATTAATTTAGAAAATCTAAAAATGTTGGAATTACTGATTTTTAAAAAATAAGAGCGGGTCTCAAAAAGTTTTTTGTCAGATGATGTAACGCTGCGTTACGCCGTTCTAAATTTGTTACAGCGAGAAAATTCCGTACGCAAAGACTACCAATCAGCAGAAGCCTATGCGTGTTTTCTGGTTTCTTCTTTTGGTTTTTCCTGAATATCACGAAAACTCTTCAGTTTTCACACTACATGTGAATTAACAAATTAAAGAGAATAAAATTTCCTATAAATACTAAGCTCATCCAGAAAGTAAGTACCGTTTGCGCATATTTCCCGCGCATCTGACAGCACGAAGGTCGCGCATGCGTAGCTATATCCTTCAATTCGAAAGCGAATTAGCCTAGCCATTTTTTTTTAACGTTTGAAGTCATTGTTTGCCGGTAATCATGTTTAAAATAATCGATCGGCCCGCCAGCCGCGAAATAAGAATTGTTATCATGTTTTCGAATGTGAGAAATGTTCGAGCTTGTGTAATTTATTATCAGATAAGTGAAAGTCAGTCCGGACCTAGCTCCATCCGAATTCCATTTGTTTTCTCATCTCAAGAAATTTCTTGCCTGCCAGCAATTTGCAAGTGATGATGAGAATCAAGGTAAACATCCGGAACTGGTTCAGGTCGCAGGCGGCCGAATTCTACGAAGTGGGTATGTTGCAATTAGTGCCAAGATATGACACATACCTTAATTCGCATGGTGAATTTGTCGGAAAGCAGTTTAAGGTGTGTAGATTTATCTGTAATAAAATACAGAGGAAAACAAATTTCTCGACTTTTTTTATACCCAAACGGTACTTACTTTCTGGATGAGCTCTGTACATGCTATTATTTTTTCCAGTTTTAGTATTTTCTCAGATAATGGCTCTGAACAAATTTTTGGTTTCCAGTAATTTAGGACTTCCTAGACCATCAAAATGACATGTTACCTATCTTAAAAAAACTTTTTGAGATTCCCCTTCATTTAAAAAAAAATCGTAGTTCCAACATTTTCGGTTTTTTTCATTAATTTTTGAAATATGTCACTCCATTTGTGTTCACCCTGTATTTATAGTGACCAAAAAATTTGCATAGTTAAAGAAAATAACATGAATGACTTTTTTCCCTCGTCACTAGAGGTTTTTTTTTTTGTTTAGCAGGTGGCATTCCTGAAACAAGTTAAATATTTTAGATAGCATTTGAAAAATTATTTAATGTTGACTTCAGCATAAAAAAATTAAAAAGTACATATAGTTTAAAAGGACGCGTGATTAAAATTATTTTTTCTCAATAATTAAAAGAATTGTTGAGAAAAAAATGAGAAATATTTTTATTTTTAAAACGGAGAATTTTAACAAAAATTATTACAAAAGGGAGTGCTTTTATTCTTTTCATAGATTAGTATAGTTGCACATGTCTCTCTCTCTCACTTTTAACACATATACTGAATAAATTAATTTTCATTTCTTCTGACAGAAAAAAATAAAATGAATTGCTTAATCTCTAATTATAATGAGTAACTGAAGAGGAGAGACTGTTTGATTTAATTTTTGGATTAACTTCCTACTTTAATACTATAGGAAGGACTTGGGGCTGGACCTTTTATTTTTCAGTCGTGGGCAGACCCTGGCACCCAACTCTTTAGATATTCACTTCACACGAATAGGAGGACCTTAGCGCAGGAAAAAAATGTGCCATAAATCTATTCAGTAAATGCAATTCTCGTTTATAATAAGGAGGGTATAAATGTTTTTTTGAAGTATTTTCGTAACTTCATAATTTGTTGTAGTTATTTCTAATGCTTCTCTATATTATTAAATTTACATATTACAAACCCCTTCACAAACAATGACGTGTCCGACACGTTCATGAAATTGCTCGATTTATAATTTTTAAGTCTCTAATTAAGTCATTTGTTCTTTAAAATTAAAGAAAAATTAATTGATTTAAAATACAAAACTCACTCCAATACTTTTAATTTACCCCAATATCCTTTATGTTCTTATATGATTCGAAATAATCATAAATATCCTAAATTAGATGCATCATCCAATTAAGAGAATAAATAAACTGAAGGTCATAGAATTAATTAGTTTGTTAACAAATAATACAATGCCATTTTTTTTTCAAAATAATGAAAATATGGAAATTGCATTCCAATTTCAAGCTAAAAATCCAAAGTATAGTGAGGAATTCATAAAATTGAGAATGGTCGGATTTAAAACTCTTATAGTTTATTCTTTCCTTTAAGTATCTTAATGCAATTAATGACTGTGTATATTCAAAACATTTCACTCCTATCTCTTTTATACAGAAAAGAAAGATGAAAACATGAATTATGGAAGAACTCTGAATTCCTAATAAGCTTAGCAAAATTCAAATATATATAGAACTAAATGTTCTCTCCTTCAGCGGAATATAATTACGTCAAGGAATGACGAAGTGTGAAGGATTAGCATCATCAAATCAAAAAGTACTCAATAAATGTGTTTGAAAACGTTATTACGGGAATTTGAATTTAAACACGTTAATCTTTAGAGTCAGGATCCAAAAGTTTATAACTGCGTTAATTCATGCGAAAACATTTTTCACCGTTGAAGATTAGTTTTGAATGACTGAAGCTTTACCTCATATAATTTTGAAGGAAAAATGAAGCATTTGATTAATAGAGCTTTAGAAAAATCCATTCCGTTGAAAACGATTGGTAATCACGAATTGTCTCATCTATCTTTATACACTCATGTCCATAAATTAAGGATAATGAAGTTCAGGCAAAGAAAGAGACAGAAGCAAAACAAATTTGACTTATTTGTAAAGTCTATTTATTAAAGAAAAGGTAAAGAGCAAAACAGATGCTATATGTTTGACATAATTAATAAAAATTGCGATTTTTACTCTCTGGAGCAAATTTCAAAAAAGAACCTATTTACAAAAAAACAGTATAACATGGTTAGTATGATGGTTGAATACGGAGTATGTCTCCCCGACGAGATGCAATACAGGCCTCTTTACAACACCTAGGCATGCTGAGAGTATCAAATTATCAATCTGATCTGTAATATTACGTCTTTCACTTATCAAGCAATGCCTCCTGAAGTTCCGGTAGACAGGTGGGAGGGGTTGGCTAGAACTGTCGGCCAAGCATATCCCACACATGCTCTATTGGATTTGATACAGGAGTATGCTGGGCCAATCCATACGGGGTGATATCCTCCGATTGAAGGCATTCGTCCAATGTTTGCAATGGTGAGGATTTGGCGTTAACATCCATAAATAGAAATTCAGCACCCATGGCGCCCCTGAAACGAATGCGTACATGTTGCCCAGAAAGACATCCCGCGCTGGCCTGTCATCGTTACACCTGAACATGCAGGTTAGTTCTGGAACCAAGAATATCTCCTCCCAAACGAGCTGTCCTGCACCACCGTAACGGTGTCGTTTATCTTCTGGTGGTAACGGTACCCGGCGCTTCCATATGAAAGTCCGGCGAGAACTGGGTATCGCAACCAAACCTGGACCGTCGGAAAACATCAACATACATCCACTGTTGAGGTGTCTACAATGCATGCCTCTACTCCAAGCTAATCGTGCAGGCGACAGTGAGTTGGTGCAGGCGTAATATCTGACAGTGGCCTGTTTATTATTACAGACCAATGTACCAAGCGTCTGTCTGCTTGAAACTGCCGCACCGGTAGCTGAAGATATTGACGAGACAGGTCTGATGCTGTGTCTGTCTGTTTCTTTTGCAGTAACTGCCAAATACTGAAGTCCTCATTCGGCGTTGTAACTCTCGGGGTGACCTGTTCTGTAACATCTACCATCATCTTGAATCGTTGCCAAAGCCTGAGATGACACTCTGGGCAATTCCAAGTTCCCTCGGATACTTCCAGCGTTTTATCCACATTCCAGTCGTCCGATAATTCTTACCGCCACGCAATAAATCAATCGAAATGTTTCCTTTGTTAAGCAATTCATGCGGTTATTGCACTGAAAGTCTTTTTAAAGGCTTGTGAACAATTTTACTTGACACCATTCCTTATATACCCCTCTTCTTACACTCCCCGTCATTGTGACGTACCATCCAAGTGCCATCTGGTGGTTTCCTGTAATTCTAAGAGCATTTCAAGATGTGTGTGTGATAATTCTACAGGTGAAATTATTATTTAGAGTTCAATTTCTGTTTGATTCTACTATTCTTAATTTATGACATGAGGTATATAAAGCAAATGCCATCACTGACAGCACATAACCGAACGAAGTACGTG
>BGPR01030064.1:0-18906 GCA_013235015.1 Araneus ventricosus
AACATTTGTGTGACTGTGATTTTCAGCACTATGAAAATCATAATCAAACGTCGTGAAACGCGAGCGAAGCGAGAAAAGACCACCTTACGGACTAAATACTAGCCTTTGTTGTGGCGCAGGGGAATGTAACCCTTCCCCTAACATTGCAGGATCTTCGACGACGCATTACTGATGCTTGTGCCTCCGTAACACCTGCCATGTTGCACAATGTGCAGCGAGAAATCCAGTCCAGAGTGTAAATGTGTATAGTGGCTAACGGAGAGCATTTTGAGCAATATAGATAAATGAGCCAGAAGACAGGGTCGTGTCTCAGTTTCTTTCTTCCACTCTTTATGACATGACAATTTTCGAAATAGTGACCAAACAATTGTTCATTTGTTGCATTATGTTTTCAGTATTAATGTGCGCAAGGTATCTTTTCGTTCTAAATAGAGAGTGCTCTACAACTTTCTAATTGACTTTTGCCTCGTATCTTTCTCGGTTTACGAGATAGGACCGTTAATTCCAAAATTTGCCGATAGATGGCGTTGTAAGTTGTCTAACCGAGTAGCCTTTTTACTATACCTAGACACCAACTTTATGGCCTAAGCTGTCACCGTTTAGAAGTTAAGGGGTTGTAACTGATATAAGTGGGAACCCTGTATATTGCACCTACTGTATTCCATGGATTCTGATGATCGTTTTCATAAGACTGAGGTTTCTCAAGAAAATTCTTCGGCTTGGTGTATTATTGGCAGGTTTATTGCATATTCAATATTTTTGACAATGTAAAATGAAATATTATATCGCTGTACTGCGCACTGGTTATATAATTATCAAACTGAAACGTTAAGACGTGAAAAAAATATCAAATTACACGAGCGGGCGCGCGTCGTAACTTTTACGATAGAAGCATAAAACAGAATGAAATCTCCTTGAAACTCGGATAAACCCATTTAATCCTGAAGAGAAGGGTAGCGTGAAGGAATAGAAATGACCTTCAGACAATTTTGACTCCGTATGTGAGAATGCGAATAAGACTGTGAATGTGTGTGTTTGTTGTAAAATTTGCGCAGGCGCGCCCGCAATTCCGTTCAACCACATGGACAGCAGGTTTTTTAAGCGGTGACATAAGGCGGACCTTTCATTTGGTATGTTTATGGAAATTCGTTATTGTCCAGGCTAACAAAATGACACAAAATCTCCAAGACTTCTTTAGGCATTGAATTTAGTGGGAAAGGGCATATTGGGCACCAGATGATGCCAATCATCACATCGTACGAAGATTTATCGCATGAATAGACCCAAAACGATTACTTTTAGTTTCAGTGAAATTACACTGTTGACACTAATAAACAGAATTTCACAGTCGAAGCAAAATTATCTTTGGAAAAGCAACTTTAACCCTCTCATACCGAGCTAGGCGGTCCGGGGTGATCTAGAAATTTTCCCTTAATGACGACAAAGGCTGGTCGGAGGCGGTTGGCTTCTTTTGAGGGGAGGTGAATTTCTGAGATCGCTTAGGAGATAAGCGTGTTAGCGGCTCCAATTATCCTTGAGCACCACATCCCATTTCTTTGCGCCTTAAGGGAAAATTACAGCAGGTCGGGTAAATGACCACCCAGGTTGGGAGAGTCCAATTCATGCCTTAGCATCCCAAAACAGGCCGGTTTTAAAGGATCTAAAAGAAAAAGGTCCCCTCGAGATTACACAGTTAAACCGAATAAGTTTATAATTTTAAAACCTAAATGTTATGGAAATTTAACTAAGTGCTCGCAGAAAAAATATATCATAATATGATAATGTTTGTTATTATACTAGTGAATATTATTATTAATTTTTCTATCTTGTCTTCATCTGGCTTGATTGCATCGGAAGTTGTATTCTCTGAGGAGTAAGGATTTTTACATCATTAAATTTATAGGAAATATTCCAGCCTGAAAACGTTTTCATGTTTTAAAAAAGGCCCAATTAAATATGTTAGAGCATTAATTAGAAATAAAACGAAATGTCTGATATTTATATTTGTTTAGTCGCATGGAGGCTATTAAATTCACATCATTTATTCACAATCTTTCTATTTTGTTACTAAGAATATATAAGGAAAAAACTTGTTACAGAATTTTGCTTAAACAAATTTTGAAATTTTTTAGAAGTAATCAGAAATTTTGCGGAAATAAAATTGGTAACACTGACAGCTAATTATTTAAAATTTAAAGTTTCCATAAAACAATTGTTTATGGAAAATATAGAAAAATTAAAATTATAAATTTTTTGTGCAATCATACGCTCGGAAGATACTGAAAAAAATTATTTTGTTTTCAATTGCAAATCTAATTAAATTTTTAAAAACTCTTTCTTACTGAGCACCAACTAACCTATAACTAACTACGTGTCGAATTTGAAAGATCCAGGTCCAAAAGTCTGCTCTGTCAAGTGTTTGATTTAAACAATAACAATACGCTAACCGAGATATTAGAAAGTAAAAATTAACACCGTTTCAATGATATTATTAACGAATAAAGGAGAAAATTAAAGAGGATTCGAACGTTTAGTCTGAGACACAGTAGCATGATAATGTTGTAGGCTTAATTTTTCTATCTTGTGTTTGTCAGGTTTGATTGCATCAGACGTACAAAAGTACAAACTTTGCTTTCGTGAACTTCGTCCATCCTAAATTTACACTTCTTTCCAAACTCTACCCTTCCAAGGCAATCCACTGTTTACAAGTGAAACACAAATCATTTTCCGAATTCTCTGCATTCCCAAGAGCTCTCCTCTCCTACTTGTTGTTTACTTTTGTGCTTTGAAAAGAAAATGCCCTTTCTTATGTTGTAGATCGAATGAATAAAAGTAATCCAATCCATGTTTATACAGGGTGCCCACTAAAGTCCTTTACCACCCTTTTAACTACCGAATGGCTGCAGCTATCTTCATAAGAGTGGTGTCTAGGCATTATAAAGTGATGATTATGCGCTACTGGATGAAACCACTTACAGTGCCACCTGGTGGAAAACGGCGGAGTTAACGTTATTATCTCTAAAACGGTACGAGATAGAGGAAAAGAGTGAATCACAGAGTTATAGAGCATCATCTATTTAGTACAAAAAGTCTCCTTATGTGATGAATGCTTTAAACAGGACGCTTCCATTGCTCATTTGTTTGTTTGCGGCTTCCGAAACTGTGACGTCACGAAACTATACTACACCGTGTACAACGTGAAGTTCAAGCAAGTGTCCAAATGTGCATGGTAGCTGACGGAGAGAAGTTTGAACATCGAAAATAAAAGTATCTTGTGATAACTAGATGTTTTTTTTTCCTTTCTAAGAAAGTTTTCTCACGTCTGAGTGCAGGAAATCGCGAACAAACTAATGCGTATTTTAAGCATTCTCTTATAGATATTTACATCCACAAGGTGTCTTTTTGTACTAAATCGATAATGCTCTACAAGTTTGTAATTCACTTTTTTCCTCTATCTCGTAGCAGTTTAGAGATAATAATGCTAATTTCACCGTTTTCCACCAGGTGAAGCTGTAAGTTGTTTCATCCAGTAGCTCATAGTCACTTTGTCATACCTAGAAACCAATCTTATGAAGATAGTTGCAGCCATTTGGTAGTTAAAAGGGTGGTAAGGGACTTTAGTGTGCACCCTGTATGACTACATGAGAATATGTTTATCTTTGCAGTTTAGCTGACCAAATATCAACAGTTAAAATTGGCTAAAATTACCTTTAAATGTTAGATTCTAGATAACTTTCAGATGTGCTTTGAATATGAGAATGACAACTCTGATGAAAATCCAATTTCTCTAAAATTAGTTATATGATACGGACAATAAATGAAGATTTTCAAATATCCTGTCATGCTATTTTAACTCTTTTTTCTTATATGCTAAAATGGTCATTATTACAAATTTGTACCCCCTTATAGAAAGCCAATTCTAAGAAACAAACAGACGAAATTTGCTGTTTCGAAAAAAATTCTATTAAATTTCCTGTGAACTTATAAGATAGTTTGTAAAATGAAAAAAAAAAATTAAATGGATGTATGTGCTGTTACGTCTAGAAAACTTCCTGATTATTCTTTGATTCTGAATTAATGACCTTCAAATTCAAGAATTCAAAATCTTAATTTCGGAATCTAAGTTTGAATAGATATACTGTCTACGATATTTCATTTTGTTTCTGACATTTGTGCAGTTTTCTAAAAGTAAACAATTTAGTTTAGTTTAGTTATATTAACATCCATTTTTAAAGCAACACGAAGGCGAATTTTGGGACGGACCTCGTAATTTTGAACCGAGGTCAGATGACGAGGACGACACCTGAGCTGGCACCCTCCTCTCCAAACTTCCGGACCTCACAAACGGGAGGACAATAAGTGGACAAACAGTGAGGCTACAGAAAGGAAAACTGCGTGAAACAGCTGAAATGATTCATATTTTCAAAACGCTGACATTTTTTTAATCCGTAAAGTCTTTGGGATGAAGCTGTTCGTAATGGCATCTATTTTCTGCGCAAGAAAATTGTTCTTGTTAATATATCAAAAAATAAGATAAAAAGTTTTGGTGAAATTTGTTTTCTAGAAGTCTTTAAAACAACATCATTTGAGCAAAAACTGATATCAAACAAATTTATCCTTGAAACAAATACAAACTAAAGACAAAAAAGTTTTTAAATTAATTTATTCACACTTTGAGAATATATTTTCTTCCGTAAAACATGCACCAATTCGAAACACATCGCCTGGAGGAAACGCAAGAAAAGGAATACGACATTTTGCATCTAATCAAGAAATTTAGCCTCCAACCAGAGAAGAAAATCTGCAGCCAATTAAATTAATTAAAAGAACTTCTAGTACTGAAACATTCTTCTAAAAATTATGTACTTCCATGGAAGATCACTGCCTGAATTCCATAAATAAACAACTGCAAAGAATCAATTAGTTTGTTAGAACTATTTTTAATTTGAAAAGAAGCAGTTTAAACTCGAGCAAAGAGAAAAATGTGCATAATTACGCGTTTAATTGGTTTTAATATAACTTTGACATGACTGCCTGATTTTACCCCGAGCGACGAAAGTCACTAAATGCTTTTAAATATGGACGATCAACTTTAAATGAATTGGTGTCATTTGTTTCCATGCTTTTACTACGAGTTTAATTAACTTTTTCAAAAACATATTCGGTATAGAGTAAGGCGTGATATTTCTATCAAGGAATTAAAAGTTGATTTTTCGTTTAAAATTCATTTAAGTCGTAATAAAATGTTAAGGTTACATTACTACTACCTGCATTAAGGTATGTGACTACCTTCGGAGCACTTTTTTTCAATTTTTTAAATTTTTAATGAAACATTTATGTTTTTAATTAAAATGAGTTATAAAACTGAGAATTCCAATGCAATTTCATTGGAAATTTCATTCACTTTCAAATTATAGGCAATTTTTAGCAAAATTTTAGTGAAAATTTGCACTTACGCCAAACCTCCTATAAGAAGTTGTATTGAATATATTTCATCAATATTTGCACAGTATTTAGCTAACATGCTTATCTGTGTTATGAACTACGATATTTTTAATACCTCGAAAGGTGTTGGAGATATTCCAAACTTTGCGAACAAACTCGAATTTTTTTAAAAAAATCATCTATTTTTCTCACTAAAAAGTCAATAAAATAAATAAATATAGGCAGAGAGCTTAGATTCTAGTTCATAACATAGCTAGAAACAAATAAAACATTTTGGCCAAATTTAATTTAATATCTTAAAAACATTTTCCAAAATTATGTTTGCCGCGTAGAAAAATATCGAAAATTCCAATTTCTCAGAAAACGCTTTTAAAGATTTTCATAGAGTACAAAAAATTTTGTACACATCTTAGAATCTTAAAACTCGCCATATTTACAAGTCAAACCCTCTTTTACTTGATTTTAAACGACTTTTGTGTTCTTTCAGCTTTTCAGATTTTTTCTGAATAATTTTGTATAGTAGATAGTTAGTGGCGTCTCGATATCTGAATTGGCTTTTTGTCAATTTTCATGTAATTTTTAAGCATCTATGGATAAATTTACATTTCAAAACACATGAGAACAGGTAACAGTTCAAAATAAATGGAATTAAATTATAAAACAGCAATTTGAGCGCCAAAAAGTAATTTTTATTGTTGTAATTACTGTTGTGTTGTATTTTTTAAAAAAGCGTCGACAAAAACCAATAAAACAATAAAAATAAGAAATGGAAGCTTAAATCTATGTTTTTAGACAATATATTGCTTGAGAAATTAAATACAGTTGTTCAAACTAATTGTTTGTATTTTTAAGGCTCTTTTAATTGCCACTTCCGGTATCAGAATTGTCACTTCCGGTTATTATTTATGCTATAACTTTATTTGTAATTACAGCAGAAACAAAAATAAAGCATTTTTAGATACCTAAATGTATGGACTACAAAATAAACAAATAAAACAAATTTCGAAAATTTTCTGTAAAACGAGGAATTTAGGGTAGTCACATACCTTAAGGTAAGATTATGTAATAATTTATTAAATATAAGTTGCTCCTAAATTTCGAAACGAAGCAATAATTTTATGATGATTATGTTTCAATGAAATGTCAAATGATTATTTGATATATATTCTTTCAAAGATAAGTTGTTTCATATATATATATATATATATATATATATAGAATATCAAAGTAAAATTGTATATAAATATTAAAGAGGCAAAAATATTACAAAAATTTTTATATGTATTTTGTAAATTTATTTTTTAAAACTGTTCTCTCTTCGAATAAAACTATGGTGTGATTTTTGAAATGTTTTCAACTACTGGCAATGTCTTGTAATTTAATATTATACCTTGTTATATATATATACAAGAAAAAATCAAATCAGTAGTAAAAGCTACATAAAAACAGAAAAACAATCATAAACAACAAAACGTTAAGAAAAAGTAATGCAATAAACTGATCGAAATAAAATACCGATTGCTTCATTTGGGATAAAAATTATATAAGAATAAACAAAAAAGGGATAATAATAAAAATAATATACAACACAAACGCAACGAATAAGCAGTAAAAGCTGACTAAGGTCTCTCCATTGAAATTTGATTGAATTGATTGATTTTGAATTTGATCACAAATCAAATTTCAATGGTGAGACATTATATATATTGGAATTAACAAAGATTTAAGTAAATCACTTCATAGGTAGATTGCGCCACTAGATTAAGAATAAGATTGTATCATATATTAATTTATCTATTTTTTAAATACATTTCCAAAAAAATATAAATTTATAAAAGGTTAAATTTAATTTATAGTTAATATTTTATAGTGTTTTATTTTAGTATTAAAAGCTTAATTTAGAAATAATATTTTCACTTTAAATGCGGAACTATCTTTAGGATCAAGTCATAACAATAATTATAACTATTGAATTGGTATGTTATAAGTTATATACTTTCTCATTTCTAATCTTGAAAGGTTTTGGAGATTTCTTCCCCTATTTTTTCGTTTTTCCAACAATTGCTTTTCTCAGAGGGTTGGCGCCACAAAATCTAGAATTAGTGCGACATATCAGTTCCCAAGGCTGATAGGCATTTGATTGTTGGATTGTTGGATTGTTTTCATAATGTAATAGTCTTTCATCAAACTATCTTTTGTATTTTATTTGTATGATTATTGATAGAGTAATTTGATTTTAATTTAAATTTTTAGATTAATATATGCATATGTTGAAAATATAACACACGTTTTGAATAATTGAAATATATATAGAGAGAGAGTATAAATCGTAAAATGAAAGAGTATAAAATGTGAAATGAAAAACGCAATAAAAGATCTTTATATATCCTTCAGAATATATCCTTTCGAATTTGATATGAATGTTTGTTATTTTATTTTATTGTTTTTCTATTTTGTTTTGCATCTTATATATATATATATATATATATATATATATATATAATCTTGTAATTTAACAATCTGTTTAAAAAATAACTGTTAAAATTAAAGGGTAGGTTGGGCATACAGAAACAAGTCATTTTCGCAGTAGAACATGTGTTCGGAAATGCAAAGGGAATTTGCTACACGGGGGTTCTTTTCCAGTGTATTAAGTAAAAGAAAAGGATACATCAGATGAAATGCACAAAACAGATTGAGTGGAGTTCAAATTTACAATTGCACAACAACCCGGTTTCATGAATAACAACATACGAAACGTGTATCGCCTTAGACGGCAAGTTCTTTGAACACTTACTTTAAGCATTACAAAGATTTGTTATTTATACTGCTTCCTACTTGCCATTATAGTATCTGTCATAGTGCATACGGCACTTTTAAACTTAAATGGAATTGGATAATTGGAAATACGTGAAGGATTACTATTCAAGGAAATAGCGAGCAATATTTTTTTATTTTTTAGAACAGTCGAAAGGAGCGTGCGTAAATCAGATAACTACAAAAATTTCGGCCTCAATAAATCGACACGATAAGTCACTAATTGAAAAGAAACGTTTAAGGAAATCCATTTTGCATCAAATCGGGATATCAGTGTTTTAAGAAAATGTCGTCTAACCAGACAGATTGGCGAGACTAATATTAACTTAGATCACTTGCGTATCTTTTTAAAATTAGTTTTAAATAAAAAAATCTCCTTCCTCTTGGAAATGATGGTGTTTAAAAAAATTGACTTGAGTTAAGTAACTATTTTAAGAGTAGTAAATTTTTTTAGTTAAATTTGTTTAGTAATGTGTTTTAATAGTTTAAAATGATTATGAACATTAATCCAATTAAATAATTTTAAAACATTTCTACTAAAAACTGAATCTTTATTTCCTAAGTGACATTAAAATCAGAAAAAATACATTTAGTACTGCATAAATTAATTTCAGAAACGCTAAGTTTAATCAGTCGTTGATTTTTCAGTCATTAAAATTTTAACGTTGGATAAGGATTTTTCATTTAATTTTACTACAGTTTATGTCTCATTTTCAATAAATTAATTTCTTCGCAAGCATTGCGCTATGTTAATTTTAAATGAAAAATGAAACGCAAATTTTCAAAATGATTGGATGAGGATTTTTCATTTAATTTTACGACAATTTATATCGCATTTTCAATAAATTAATTTCTACCCAAACATTGTTCTATGTTAATTTTAAACTAAAAATGAAATCGCAATTTCGAAAATAAAATTTTCAAGCATTACTAGTAAGTTCAATGAATTTTTTCTCGTGCATATTATTATTGCTCGACTGGTTTAATGCGCCACCTTATATTTTCTCACGCACGCAAAGCAAGGGAAAACTGTTTTGCATGAATTTTAGCTTTAAAAGTCAAATTTTATATTCTATAATGCTCCCAGTGAATAAATTACTCTCGAATTTAAGTTGAGATTTTTTTTCTTTCCTGCCACAAGAAAGCAAAGTTTTTGTTCTAAAAGAAGTCGATTACTTTGAGAACCTTAAATTTTATGCAATCTCGCAGTCCCTTTTTAAAATAAAGCAACGCCTTTCGATACTTAATAGACAAAATTCCTTGCTTACGCACGATGATATATAGCTTTAAACATTTCTTTTCGAAGATTCGGCTTCTTTACCCCAGGAAAAGTTATTATCATACCTAAGGATATATCTAATTTAAATTCTGAAATAAGGTTCCATTTGTCATGTTTCTTTCTTTTAATCATATAGGAAACTTTAAAGCTTCTATTTTGAAAGTATAGTTATTTTACGGAAAGGAAAAAATTTAGTATAACCATAAGAACTAATTGGTGAAAT
Organism: Araneus ventricosus; assembly: GCA_013235015.1. Classification (NCBI taxonomy): domain Eukaryota; kingdom Metazoa; phylum Arthropoda; class Arachnida; order Araneae; family Araneidae; genus Araneus; species Araneus ventricosus. The sequence continues at coordinate 9,762 of BGPR01030064.1, forward strand.
AAAGTGGGTCAAGTCCGTAAGATTCATTCAAAGTTGATCAGCTGCATTCAAAATAACAGAAGGGAACGCCGTCTCTTACCCCCGTACCCGTGACCAGATAGGTCACTGAACGGTTTGATGGGCAAGACACGGGAATTTTATTTAAGAAAAACAAAATAAACAAAAAGAAGGAAATATATACACTATGTACAGCACAGGCATTTTCACTTTTACACTATTAGTTCGTAATAGCCTTCTTATTCAAAATAACAGCGGACTTCTAATTGTTCTTGCTGCCTCGCGAATATAATTTGATCGCGGCATTTTCACTTTTACACTATCAGTTCGTAATAGTCTTCTTATTCAAACTAACAGCGGACTTCTAATTGTTCTTGCTACCTGGCGATTATAATTTGATCGCGGCATTTTCACTTTTACACTATCAGTTCTAATAGTCTTCTTATTCAAATCTAAAATCGGACTTCTAATTGTTCTTACTGCCTTTCGATTATAATTTGAACTATGGGCTTCAATCATTATTACACAGAAAATATAGCATTTCTACTTTAGGGATGTGAAACACCTAGCGGTTTTAAACGAAAACCGTTTTTTTGTTTGGGTTAACCTGTTTTCTTCGGTTATTTTTTTGTCCCGGTTACAACCGGTTTTTAAAAAAAATCCAATAGTTGGGTAAAAAAAAACCTGATAGGAAGATAGGCTTGATTTTAGGTTAGATTAGATCAAAATTTACCAAGTTATGAAGTTTTGAATGTCACTAATCAGCGAAAACCGCTTCCTCGAGGCATCTGTTGGTCGGCGGATTACTGAAGGAGTCTTTATGAGCAGGTAAATACTGGCAAAAGGATTGATTTCCTGTAAAAACAATATTAATAAAATTTTTTGCCTGAAACGGCGTTTGTTTTTTTTATAAAAAAAAAACCCAAAACTCCGGTTATTTTCAAAAACCGGTTATTTTTAGCGGTTATAACCGCCACGTTAACTCTTTAATCCCGAGGCAACTTTTTTCTTCTAGCTCCTTTAAAACCGGAAATTTTTGGGAGGAAACGACATGAATTGGACTCTCCCAACCTGGGTGGGCATTTACCCCACTACCCCAACCCCTGCTATAACCTTCCCTTAAGGGGCGCGGAAATGGGCTGTGGTTGGCCAGGATAATTGGACCCCTACCGCGCTTATCCCCCAAGCGGTCTCAGAATATCACCTCCCTTCAAACGAAGCCAGCCGCCTTAGACCGGCCTACGTCGATGTTAAGGGGAAATTTTTATACCTCCAGAAACCGCCTATCTCGGTCTGAGAGGGTTAAATAAAGCATGCTGGCGTATTGTTCAGAAACAAACTTTCGTTTGGTCAGAAACAAATACTGGGGGCAACTATTTTTATAACAATAAATTTTATATGTTACGAACAATCATATGTATGGCGAATTGGGACGTGAGATCAGTATAGCGATATTTGCACTCCACGCAGCGGCAAGTAAGTTGAATAGAGCGGTTCGACACGCCAGGTGAAGTAATGGAGACTAATAGGAAGGACAAACTTCTACCCTTCCTGGAAGTGGAGTTAAGACGAAAACGTCCGAGCTGCGAATGTTTGAACGGTTTCTCCCGAAGGAGAGTTAATGCAATTACCCGTTTTTACTTTCCCGTATACGAAATGCGCAAAGAGAAAGTATTAAAATGGTTAATAAATTCACCATCGAGAGTTTGATGAGTGGCCACGGGTCCATAAAACATTTCTGGAATTATATCTATTTGTCTGTTGCTCGGTAAACACGGCATCTCAAAAACAGAACGAGCTAAGCGAATGAAATTTGGCACGCAGTTTTTCATTGCCGTTTCGGATTGGGTTTTTGTTAAAGCTATGAAAGCTCAGTTTTAACTGAAGAAACGGATAGTTTGGTCTTCATGAAATTCGAAATATACAAAAGAATCCCGTTAAACCGCAACCCTTTAGTCCGAACATCCGTTGATCCAGACAATATTAAAAAAAAAAGAATTATATACTAATTTTAGTGAGACATCAGAACGAAAATAATAATGCGCGCAGACTGTTCTCTGTATGTTTTGGAATGAGTGGTATGCATTTCTGAAAAAACATCGATTTTTATTGTTTTACCCATCTAAAACTTATATCCCGTGTATTCTAAGCCATATTCCGCTTAATCCGAAATTTTGGTGATCCAGACAGGGTCCGATCGCATCTAGTCCGAATTAGCAGAACTCTGCTGTAAAGTATTAGATGATGCCAATTTGAGTGTCACGCTGTTTCTTTTGTTCCTACAAGTTAATATGATGATGTTTACAGGCAGAATGCTATCTGTAAATTACAGCATCCGACATTCATGATCAAAAATTGTTCCAACCTATCTACAGGGCAAACTGTTGTGCCTAGAGTTACCACATTTGGTATGTAGTTACTTCTTGGTTGGCAGGTCGTGATTAAGAAATGATTGTTCAAAATTTTAATTAGATTTTCAATTATTTTAAAATAAATCGAAATTTTAACGTTTCATTTTACTAGCTTCAAAGCATATTTTTGCAGAAACTCATTTTTTACCACTAAAACTTCAAAAGATTAGCTTCTGAGTGATAATAATATTATTTCCAGGCATTTTTTTCTAATTTTTAATAAATGTTAAAGAATATTTTAAATTACATTTTACAACAACAAGTTCCGTCGTTTTAGATTGTGCATTTATACTGTTACAAACATGGAAAGTCGCTTCCCAGCAATGTGAGTCTTATGGTTGGGAAGAGAGTTTTACAGGGGTAAGTATGGGATGACTAGCAGCAGCCACGTCTGGTCCCCTGACCTCGGCGAAAACTTGGCGAAAAATTTAGCGACTTTGGCGACGAAATATGGGATCTCAAAGGTGTTGGAATGTTCTCGATATCTGTTAGGAGAGAAGATACGCTTGAATGTACTAGATCATTCCATGTGACGTCGTGGCCTGCCGCGAAAACCTATATAAGGAGAGCGCGTGGATGACGGAGTGTGTGTTGATCGACTGGGATCGCCTTGGGCCGCGAACGTCTTTGGAGTTCTATCCGCTGTGCGAGCTAGTAAGCTGGTGAGCTGAGCGCTATTGAAAGTGCTGTTATTGTCGTTATTAGTTATTTGCTGATTGTTCGTTTTGCTAAATATCAAAGTGCTGAACTGTTATTACCTGTGAATCGTTGTCTGTTTACATCGCTGATCTGTACAAGAACTATTGTTTCCTATACCTGTGCTACGTGTTTTCCTGCATATTTTTAAATAAACCTTCATTCTCCATTATCCAGCATGTTGGGCTGTTTACATCAAAAACCCATTTAAAGATTTTGCAACAATACACACAAATACTTTGCAACGATATTACAATATTTCTTGTATGTACTTTTTCGATGGTATATAATTTAGACTAAATTTTCAAAAATAATAAACAGAGCCAAATAATAATTAGGTCTATGGCATTATCATGCAATGATGTTTCGGACTAGAATTTCGAATGTCCACTGATTTTTTTAAAAAAAATAATTTTAGCCTCGATGAATTGCATGCAACGAAAAATAATAATTTGACTTAATGTTGTGGAAAATTATGTATGCATCAATGAAATATTAAAATTTTAAAAAAGTATTTTCCTCCGATGTCACTCGCAGTATACAAATAAGAAAATGCCAAAATTGAGAGTGCGTCTATTATTTTCCTTACGAATGAGTAAAAATGCGCAATTAAGGGATTAAAATGAAAGTAATATTTTCATTCAATGTAAATGACAACGAACATGTTAAAAACTTTATCCCTTTAAGCGTTTGAGTAGCATTTTTCCGTTTCGCATGTTGAGTTCAAAAAGCAGATAATTCATGTTTATGTGTATAATTTCTTAAATTACAGAGAATGAAATATACTTAAGATTTCAGAAACTTGTAAACGCAATAAAGATCCAACTATTCAATTTTAAAGCAAAATTTTAAAACTTTAAATCTATTAGATCAAAATAGCTAACAGCTTAAAGGGTTAAAAAAGTACCAAATTCGGTACAAAATTTGACACAGTTAGACAATTTAAGAGAATGTATTGGGAAATTTTATTAATCTAGCCTGGTACATTTTGAGTTACAGTTTTCATTCAAATATAGTCAGTAAGACAGTATTGTTACAAAATCTTTCAATGGCTGTATGGTGTAAACAGTCCAACACTCAGGATAATGAAGAATGAAGGTTTATTTACAAATATGCAGGAAAACACGTAGCACAGGTACAGGAAACAATAGTTCTTGCACAGATTACCAATGTAAACAGACAACAATTCACGGTTAATAACAGTTCAGCACTTTGTTATCTAACAACACAAACAGTCAGCAAATAACTAGTAACGACAATAACTGCACTTTCAATAGCGCTCAGCTCACCAGCTTCCTAGCGCGCACTCGAAGATCTCAAGTCGTTCCCAATGGATCAACCCACTACCGCTCGGCGTCTAACAGCTTACTAGATCGCACAGCGGATAGAACTCCAAAGACGTTCGCGCTCCAAGGCGATCCCAGTCGACCAACACAACACCCGTCGTCCAAGCGCTCTCCTTATATAGTTTTCTCGGCAAGCCGTGACGTCACATGGAATGATCTAGCACATTCATGGCGTATCTTCTCTCCTAATAGAGATATCGAGAAGATTCCAGCACCTTTGAGATCCCATATTTCGTCGAGAAAGTCGCCAAATTTGTCACCAAGTTTGTCGCGAAAGTCAGGGGTCCGGACTTGGCTACTGTCCGTCATCTCATACTTCCCCTGTAAAACTCTCTTCCCAACCATAAGACTTACATTGCTGGGAAGCGACTTCCCATGTTTGTAATAGTATCATAGACATGATTGCGAAGCTAAAGTTTTTTCCTCGTGGAAGTTCTAACCAAGAAATTCATAGAAACCTCAATGTCAGTTATTTTGAAAATAGCAATACTTTCTCTACAAATGCTTCGCGTAACAAACAGTAAAAAGCGATGAATAAATACGCCAGTTCTAATATTTTGAATATTTTTTATTATAGTAAATCTATATTATTCTCATGTAAAAATGTTTCTAACTAAAATATTTCTAAAGATTTCCCACACAAGAATCAAGTATCTAAACTAGAAAATTTAAGAAAAACTAAAGATTTTAACCAAATTCAACGTTTATTAGTTATTTAATATTTGGAATAAAATATGTGGAAACCATTTAGAGTGATGGAATTTAGCGAATTAATCTGATATAAAAGGTAAATAAATATTCTTAAATGCCGCAAAATATGTGGAACAAAGAAATGTAGGCTGGAAAATTTCGCTTTAAAATCGATATTCTGAAAATATTTAACGTGCTTAGCCTTTTAAAAAGATTATAATTATGAATTCAAATATAATCCTTTTAGAAAGTTTTGATGCCAGTTTTACTTAAGGGATTATAAATAGCAAATATATCGCTGGATCATAAAACCTAAAATTAAATATCATTTGTTTGCGATACAGCTCTTGATAAAAATTGATTTTTGAGAATTACAATCTGATTCTCATGAGAATATGAGCTCTCATAAGATCTTCGTTGTCGGTTACTTTAGATCTATTCCATTTTCGATTAATCTTTCCTTTATTTGCATTAGTATTTTATCTGTTACTACAACTAAAGTCACAAAACAACCTAGCAATATGCAATAATTTTGAAGGCAATAATCTGTATAGCAGAATGTTGCTAATTCTTGCTGTCAAGAGAATGAAAACGAAATGGAATATTACAATATTTATTTTTGTTTCATCTCGTGGAGAGCTGAGAATGTTTAAGGAGAGCCGGAACCCTAAGTCCGTTAACCCTAACAATGTTACTTCGATGTATCTTTCCTCGAAATCTGTTATAGATTCATGTTTGAAAATTTTTATATAATTAAAGTACGTATTTCTCATCATACTGAAATGATTTTTTTAAAAAATTTCGAAAATTTATTTTTTGCAAATTTTTTGTGTCAGAACAAAAGATGTGAAATTGGCAATTTTGATGTACCTTTTCTCAAAATCTGTTATAGATAAATGTTTGAAATTTTTTATAGAAGTAAAGTATACCTTCCACATTACACTGAAATGAGCTTTTGGTTAATTTTTCATTTCTTATAAATTTACAAAATATTTAATTACCCATAGTGAAATTTTACCCTATTTTGACTTAAAAAATTGTAAAAAATAAAGTTTTGAATTTTTAAAAAAAAGCTCAGTTCAGTATAATGAGAAGGTGTGCTTTACTTGTATAAAGTTTGAAACATTTATACTATACATCTATAACAGATTTTAAGTTAAGGTACAAAGAAATGGCAAATTTCACATTTTTAGTTTTGACACAAAAAATTTGTAAAAAATAAGTTTTTAAATTTAAAAAAAATCATTTCAGTATAATAAGAAAGATGTACATTACTTGTATAAAAAATTTCAAACATGAATCTATAACAGATTTTGAGAAAAGGTACATCGAAGTAACAGGGTTAGGGTTAACGCGCGCGCGCGGACTTAGGATTCCAACTCCCTTTAAATTCTTGCTGTTAACTTGCACGTGAGAATAATACTTTCGTGAATATAAGGAAAGGAAACTAGCATAATTTCGTAACGCGCGTAGGCAAAGTCAATCTCAGTTCTACTTTCTTCTTAAAGTGTCATTGTTATGGGCAAAATATTATGATTCTATTGCAAAATCCACTTAAAAATTTGATCTGCTGAGATCTTTTAATTAAATCGTGAATGCAATTTGAAGATCCATTTTCAAAGTTTTGGCGTTTTGCATGAACAAAGGATTTTAAACATATCCTAACCTCTAGTGCGAAACACAGTGACAAACTGTTCTATGCTTTATTTTTTTCTGTCTTGACCTCAGCTGGCTAGATTGCATTAGACGTTACATTATGTTTGTAATGATTTTTATATCATGTAAATTTAAATTAAGAATGTCTGTCTGCCAGTCTGTCCATCTTGCTGTACGTCTGTCTGCACATCTTACTATACGTCTGTCTGCGTGTTCATCCTTACCTTGTGTTCATTCAACCGTTTTGATAACCTGAGTGATTTGAAGACATTAAGAATGTCTGTCTGACCACCCGTCCATATATCTGTCTGCACATTCTGCTGTACATCTGTCTGCCCATCTTGCTGTACGTCTGTCTGCCCGTCTTGCTGTCTTGAAAAGGTTTAACCTTGCCTCGAGAGAAAATTGCCCATGCGGAAACACAAATGGCACTCCTTTGCATTATGCGACAGAGTGCATTCTGACTGCATCCTTCCACATGACCAAACCGGTACAGCAACATGAGCTAATCTGGTTCCGCAAGTCGCTTCCAACAAAGGCTCCCGACTTAAAATCCAACGATTGCTTCGCCATCTTAATGATTTTCAAGAGCTTTTCGAATAAATCCATGATCATCTCTCACTTCAAGCCTTTTTCATTACCTGCAGGCCAACATGGGGAATTTTTCGCGCCCTCTTCGCCGAAGTGACAGCTCATCTGAACTATTCTCCGCTTCCACACAGAAAAACTTCCACTTTTTGGTTTGTGGAATTCTTTATTTGATTAGTTTTTTTCTCTCTCTCTTGTTTGTTGATATTGTACACTTCATACTCACATTTCTTTTCTTTTCACAGTTTTTGTTTGTATATGGTTTTATATGATACTTCCCTTTAGTTTCTTGTATATTATCCTAGATTTTTAGATTTGTATTATTATAACCTTTTCCATCTCTCTGCCTTCGCCTTTATTTGCTAGACAGTTAAGGAGCGTCTTCCGATGTCTTTTCCACTTCATGTCCGCCACATTGTTTAAATAACCAAAAGGTTATAGTCATAGGGGCATGAAGTTGTGTTCTGTTCTGTTCTGTCTGTCTGCCCATCTTGCTGTACGTTTGTCTGCCCACCTTTCTTACTTTGTGTTCATTAAACCGGTTTAAAAACCCGAGTGACTTTAAGTATCAAACGTACAAGGTGGCGTTATGTCCGTCCTGTTGTCTGTCTGTCTTCCGGCAATTCTTTATAATGCTAATTTCTTTCCTTTTTTATTCAATGAACGAGTTTCGCATCACTCAATTTACTGACAGTAAGCCAGCCTGAGAATATTATCAAGTTTAGTGTCTTGTCCAAAAAGAACGATGTAAAATGCGAACAATGTGGAAGGCGAAATGTGGAAGGCATAACATGGAAATGCATTTTATCAGATAAGTAGATCTGAGTTTTACATTCCCTCTGTAACATCATGAAAGATCGTACGTATTTCATACGTTTCTTATGTTGTAATTAGACAAGGGTTAGTAAGTGCAATTATTTTAAACAATTTTTATTAAAAAATGGAAATTATTTAAACATAAAACACAAAAACAAAACAAACTGACTAAATAATTAGCTGAATGAATATTTACAGTTGTAATATAAGACTGTAATGAAAATATGGAGGCAAAAATAACAATTGAAAATCAAGGGATATATATTGTACTGTTTAAGGGTTTAAGGGATATGTTTTGTACTATTGATAGTGAAGTTGTATTTCATGTGCTGCATATTTATTCTTTATTAAAATTACTTAATCATTTATTAGTTTTTAATTCCTAAAATTATCAATTTTTTTAATTATAATTTCATTACTTTATTTTTTTAAAATTACTTACAAAATATTTATTAATTACGTATTAGTCATTAAAACAGTTAAATATTAAAAAGAAATCTTTACTGACTTTTTAGTTTTTAAATTGTCGATTTTTCTTGTTGCACCAAGGTTTTGTCAATTCGAAGTTTTGGATGAATCGAACTGTTATTTTGATTCCGTGAGCATTGAGTCAGCCAGTGTGAAATGTATTTAAAATTGATAAATTCGGATCAGTCAACTCGATTATAAAACTAATGATTCGTTTCTTTTTGCTGAACAAAAATCGTTTTAATCAACAAAATATTTTTGATTAATTTTATTAATTAAGCACTGTATTTTAAGGCAGAGATACAGATGATGTGTATTTATTTAAAAGTGAGCATCGATATTTAAAGGGATTTAGTATCGTTCTGCTTCAAGGCAAAAACTGCCAAGAATATCAGAGAAGCATTAAAAATCGTTGAAACCAATTAAACGTGTAATTAGCACATTTTTCCCTCGTTCAAGTTTAAACTAACATTTTTT
>BGPR01030065.1:0-18906 GCA_013235015.1 Araneus ventricosus
TTCAAAGTTTGAAACAGCGATATTATAACGTAAATATCATTACATATTCATAAAGTACAACTGAAACGTTCTATAATCAATAAATAGAGTTGAGTAATTTAATAGAAATTTCGTTATAACAGTTATTCTTCATCAAAAACATAAACAATTATTTTATCTTTATTCAAAGCTTTGAACACGATATTATAACATAAATATTATTATAAATTCATAAAGTACAACTGAAAAAGTTTTTAATAACACAACTAGAGCTGAGATTTAATAGAAATTTCTGTTATAACAGTTATTTTCATCAAAACATAAACAAATATTTTTCTGTCTTTTTCAAAAGCGTTGATCACTGCTATATTACTAATATAATAGCTGCCGTCTGATCTCGGTAGCGCTTCCATAGTCAGCAACAATAAAACTCGTCCCCCATAAGCACCGTAGGAACGTTAAACAGCATTATTTTCATTGTTGAGCACCTAAATTTCAGTAACTTTAAATTCTAAAAGATAATTGTCTCTAATTTCAAATTTAATGAAGTTTATAAATAGCGAAAATAAAATTTCTATCGATTGATATAAAATTTATCTCGCAGATCAATAGTTCCTGAGAAATCTTAAATATATTAACATAATTCAAATTATTAATTTACCATTTTTTAATAGAAGTAGTAAATTGACTGCTCAGTTATCAAGTGTGTGTGATATAGTTTGGACGCCACGGCATCTGATTATTTATTGCACATCGTGATGATATAATTTTGATAATATTTGTTGGCAAATGTCATCAAGCAGGGAAGTGCTTTATCTTTGATTAGAATTTCGGAAAAGAATTCCTTTGAAATTTTAACTTTTGACTTACGTTTCGATAGTTGAGAATCTCTATGTGGTTATTGAATAAATAACCATGAAAAGAATATATAGAAAATTGTTAAAACAACGAAAATACTTCACACGGAAATGTTGTCTTCCAAGAGTTTTTTTGAATAAAGAAATATGTAAATAAAAAATATTTTCTGTCTAAAATATATCTCAAATATATATATATATATATTTAAACACGTCAAATTTGACGGGAAATTCTCGAATGAAGAGGCAAATGACGGGTGATTTTCTAGTTATAACATCATAAGTACCCAACTGAAAAAGTCTTTTTAATAACACAAATGAGTTGAGTTATTAAGCTAAATATTGCTATAAAAGTTATTTTCATTCAAAAACATAAAAATTTATTTTATCTTTTTTTCAAAGATTTTAAACAGCGATATATTAATATTTCATGAAGTACAAATGAAAAGACTTTTAATAACACAAATAGAGCTGAATAATTTAATAGAAATCTGAGTATAATAGTTATTTTCATCAAACATAAAACAATTATTTTCATCTTTTTAAAGCTTCTGGAAACAGCTGAGTTTATTACATATTCATGAAGTACAACTGAAAAAGTTTTTAATAACTAAATAGAGCTGAATAATTTAATAGAAATTTCATTATAACAGTTATTTTCATCAAAACATAAACAATTATTTTTATTCAAAGCTTTGAAAACAGCGATATTATAACATAAAATAGTTATTACATATTCATAAAGTACAACTGAAAACGTTTTAATACACACAAATAGAGTTGAGTAATTTACGAAATTTCTCACAGTAACAGTTATTTTTACCAAAACATAAACAATTATTTTATCTTTATTCAAAGCTTTAAACAGCGATATTATAACATAAATATTATTACATATTCATCAAAGTAGAATGAAAAAGTTTTAATAATACAAATAGGAGCTGAGTAATCTAAGAAATTTCGTTTATAACATATTTTCACTGAAAAAACGTAAACAATTAGTTTTTATTTTATTCAAAGCTTGAAATAGCGATATTATAATCGTAATATATTATTACATATTCATAAAGTACAACTGAAAACGTTTTTAATAACACAAATAGAGTTGAGTAATTTAATGAAATTCCTGTAGTTATAACAGTTATTTTACTCAAAACATAAACAATTATTTTATCTATTCAAAGCTTTGAAACAAGCGATATTATAACATAAATATTATTACATATTCATAAAGTACGAATGAAAAAAAGTTTTAATAATACAAATCAGAGTTGAGTAATTTAATAGAAATTTCGTTATAACTAGTTATTTTCATCAAAAACGTAAACAATTATTTTTATCTTTTATTCAAAGCTTTGAAACAGCGATATATTATAACGTAAATATTATTACAATTATTCATAAAGTACAACTGAAAACGTGTTTTACATAACACAAATAGAGTTGAGTAATTTAATAGAAATTCCCATTATAACAGTTATTTTCATCAAAACATAAACAATTATTTGTATCTTATTCAAAGCTTTGAAACAGCGATATTATAACATAAATATTATTACATATTCATAAAGCATGAATGAAAAGTTTTAATAATACAAATAGAGTTGGAGTAATTTAATAGAAATTTCGTTATAACAGTTATTTTCATCAAAACGTAAACAATTATTTTATCTTTATTCAAAGCTTTGAATTGAACAGGATATTATAAACGTAAATATTATTACATTAATTCATAAAGTACAACTGAAAACGTTCTTAATAATACAAATAGAGTTGAGTAATTTAATAGAAATTTCTGCTTTTATAACAGTTATTTTCATCAAAACATAAACAATTATTTTATCTTTAATTCAAAGCTTTGAAACAGCGATATTATAACATAAATATTATTATAAATTCATAAAGTGCCAACTGAAAAGTTTTTTTAATAACAAATAGAGCTGAGATTTAAAAAAGAAATTCGTTATAACATGTTATTTTCATCAAACATAAACAAATACATTTTTTCTCGTCTTTTTTTCAAAAGCGTTGACAAGTTATATTTACTAATATAATAGGCCCAGATCTGCTCTCGGTAGCGCTTCTATAGTCAAGTAAATATAAAACCGCCCCATAGCATGCAGAGACGGTTAAACAGCAGATTATTTCTTGTTAGAGCACCTTAAATTTCAGTAACTTTAAATTTAAAAGAGTAATTGCTCTCTAATTTCAAATTTAACAGTTTTTAAAATATTGAAATAAAAATTTTCTATCGATTGATGATATAAAATTTGATCTCGCTATGATCAATAGTTCCTGAGAAATCTTTAAATATATTAACATATATTTCAAATTAATTTCATTTTTTAATAGAAGTAGTAAATTACGTCAGTGGTATATCATGTGTGTGATAGTTTGGACGCCACGGTGCATCTGATTATTTATTGCACACGATGATATAATTTGGATAATATTTGTTGGCAACGTTCGACAAGCAGGGAAGTGCTTGTTTGATTAGAATTGAAAAAGAATTCCTTTGAAATTTTAACTTTTGACTTTACGTTTGACAGTTAGAAATTCCTCATGGTTTGAATAAAATCCATGAAAAAAGAATATAGGAAAATTGTTAAACAACGAAAATACTTCAACACGAATGTTGCTTACCAAGAGTTTTTTTGAATAAAGAAATATGTAAATAAAAAATATTTTTCTGTCATAAAATATATATACGTCAATATATATATATATATATATATATATTTAAACACGTCAAATTTGACGGGAAATCTCTCGAATGAAGAGGCAATGACGGGTGATTTTCTAGTTATAACATCATAAAGTACAACTGAAAAAGTTCTTTTTAATAACACAAATAGAGTTGTAGTTATTTAAATAAATATCGCTATAGTTACTTTTCATTCAAAACATAAAAATTTATTTTATCTTTTTTTCAAAGATTTTAAACAAAGGATATTATTACATATTCATGAAGTACAAATGAAAAAGACTTTTAATAACATCAAATAGAGCTGAATAATTCTAATAGAAATTTCTCGTTATAATAGTATTCGACAAACATAAACAATTATTTTTCTTTTTAAAGCTTCAAAAGCTGAATATTATTATTACATATTCATGCGAAGTACAACTGAAAAGTTTTTTTAATAATCCAAATAGAGCTGAATAATTTAATAGAAATTTCGTTGTACAACAAGCATTTTCTATCATAACATAACAATTATTTTTTATGTTTCTTTTCAATCTTTTCAAACACGATATTATTAATATTACTATACAGTACAACTGAAAAAAAGTTTTTTTAATAACCCAAATAGAACGGTAATTCTAACAGAAATTTCGTTATAACAGTTATTTTCATCAAAACATAAAAAATTATTATTTTACTCTTTCTTCAAAGCTTCGGGACAAGATTCAGTTGAAATGTTTTTTTTTGGTAAATAAGATGCATTTAAATAAAATTCACTTCAATTTCAATGAATATGAAAGATTCTTAAGGAAATTGGTGATTTAGATTGGCATGTATAATCCTGAATTGAGGAGAATAGCCTTTAAATTTAAACACGACATTACAGTTCGAGAACAGAACACAATGCAAGCCTCAGCATTTCCTACAAGAAGGAATATACATGCTTTTATCAGATATTTTATTTGAATAAAAATCCACCTACTACTTCTATCTTGTTTGTTCCATGTCATGAATAATAAATTCAAAAAAGAAAATGCAGTCAAATTCCTTCTAATTCAAAACCCCTAGTGCCTTCATATGGTGCTAATATTTCAGAACTGTCAAGAAAATATTATCTTGTTGACCAAGGACGACATGAGATCCCGGCTGAATCCTTTTCGATTTTCTTTCTCCAAGATGGAAAGTAAGTGGGTTTGGTCAAAAAGTGGGATCATCAAACAATCGATAAATGTTGTGTCCTAAGATCATCCTAAGTACGTAGAGCTGCTCTGAAATCTTTAATAAAATGAAACTTTTTTTGTTCACACAGAGGAAATACAATTGGATGGGATTACATTGTTACTTTTCAAGAAGTTTTGTTTGAGCGACAACTAAATGGAAATGGTTTCGAACTGCAGTCGACAAAAGCGATTTTAAAAGATTGCTTACAGGTTTTTCTTTTGTTCTTCTGAGGAATGGATTATATGTACTGTGAAATTTCTTTAAATAGAAATGCTTTCTGAAGGATAAAATACGATAGGTACTCATGGAATTAACGAACAGGAAAGCAGATACACTTTAACTTTGGACATATGACATATACTCATCTCCATGTGTTTGCTTTTAGAAGAACGAACAATGTTCTATCGAGGTAACTGCCATATGCCAATCCGCCATATACTTTTAGAATGCACAAAAATTTCCAACGCTTTTGCAATTTTTTTTTTTCAATCGCCTTTAATTTCATTATCAACCTTTACTTGGTTTTTTTGCATTTTAAAGTCCATTGAGTTTTATCCAATCATTTAAATTGTGTTTATATTAAAGTCCATTAGTTTTATCCAACATTTAAATTGCGTTATATTGTAAAGTCCATTGCGTTTTATCCACTCATTTAAATTGTGTTTTATATTGTAAAGTCCATTGCGTTTTATCCACTCATTTAAATTCAGGTTTTATATTGTAAAGCCCATTGAGTTTTATCCACTCATTTAAATTGTGTTTTATATTGTAAAGTCCATTGCGTTTTATCCACTCATTTAAATTGTGTTTTATATTGTAAAGGAGTTTTATCCACTCATTTAAATTGTGTTTTATATTGTAAAGTCGAGTTTTATCCACTCATTTAAATTGTGTTTTATATTGTAAAGTTCACCACTCAATTTATTTGGTCGCGATTTCCAACACTCTTACGCCAGAAAAGCGTTAGAAAGAAAACAGAACAATTAGTTATAAGCAGAACTTTTATTTTCGAAATGATCTCCGTCAGCTATAAAGCACATCTGCACGTTTATTGTTTAAAAGATTATCTTTTCTCCTGTCGTAAAGAGTTATTACGTCACAGGTTTGGAAAATCGCGACAAAAGAAATGCGCGTTTTACACGTTTTGTTCTTAGTATTATTGCGCTCAAGGTGTCTTTTCGTACTAAATCTAAGTCGCTCTACAATTTTGTAATTGACTTTTTCCCCGTATTTTGTACCGTTTCTGAGATAGGAACACTAACTCCGTTGTTTGCCGCCAGATGGCGCCGTAACTGATCTCACCGTGTAGCGCATGGTCATTTTACTATACCTAGACACCAAATTTGTGGCAATAGTTGTCGCCGTTCTCAAGTTAATGTGGAGTAGAAGGACTTGAGTGAACACCCTGTATATTTTGTTCTTCTTAACCGATTGTCCAACATTTCATACCATGTCCACAATTTTGGTTTCATGACCACATACCAAATTTTATTTATGTAGCTTGTTGCTTTTTGAGTCACTGTGTTCACGTACACAGGGTGAGACAAACAGATAGACAGTCTATATGTTTCTTACAAGTCTATGACAGTCTATGAATTTCATACAAAATTTGTATCTCTTCATTATGTGATGTTAAAATCACATAATGAAATTCATCCATCTAGTTTGTTGAATGTTTGAGTTATTGTGTTCGCATACATATTGATACGAGAATCATCCGGTGGATTTACGGTGATAGAAGTCCAACAAGCAGGATAGTAGAGAATGATGCTTCATTTCGAGAATATTCCGGAAAACACGAAGCACAGATAACAAAAAAGAGTACTTTAGATTAGCAACATAAGCAGACAGAAAAATCACTAATAATAACAGAAATAGCACCAAGAATAGCGCTTAGCGTCTAATAGATGACCAATACGCACTGCGGACAGAATTCCAAAGAGATTATTTCATCGTTTGAACAATACCGGTATTTGTAGCTTTCCCGACAGGACTTAACGTCACATGAAATATTTCAGAAGAATCTCCATATTTCAGTTTCTAATAGGGATAGAGTCATAATTCTCGCATATTCGAGAACCTTCATTTTGCCGCTAAAGATGCCAAATGGTCGCCAAACTCAGGGGCATCGGCTTTGCCTGCCCGGGCATCCAGAAAGAACCTCTGTAGATCTCTCTTTCCAACCATAAGACTAACATGGCAGGTAAGCGACATTACAGTTTTGTAACAGTATGAATAGGCAACCCTAGA
Organism: Araneus ventricosus; assembly: GCA_013235015.1. Taxonomy (NCBI): domain Eukaryota; kingdom Metazoa; phylum Arthropoda; class Arachnida; order Araneae; family Araneidae; genus Araneus; species Araneus ventricosus. The sequence continues at coordinate 6,994 of BGPR01030065.1, forward strand.
GACAATCAGTACAGTTCATGTACTTCTAATACTGATTAGAGTATAATCAATATTTGAATTATATTAAAGAATTGTGTTATGATTAAATTAGTTATTCTCTTGGTAGACTTACATGGATATTTCATGGGCCGAAAAAAAATTGTATCCTCCATTTTTCTCCGAACTTCCATTGAGAAGAATCAAAAGACAGACACCTTAATCAAATTCCGCAGTACCAGCTATTTCTCATTTCTTAACGCTTTGAACTTTTCTTCAGTGCTTGCATAAAAATAAGGCAAAAAAGTGACTGTGTTGTTTAATAACAGCAAAAAAAATCAACGCCTGCATTTTATAATTGCATTTAATTCTTTAAAAAATGCTTCCGGTGCTTACGTAAAATCTTAAAGTCATTGTATAGCACACTCTTATATTCTCCGAATGTGCGAAATTCTTATTAATAAAATTTTAATTAGTTTGAGAAAATTTCAATTTCAGTTCCAATTATCGTGAAAGCTTTTAAGAAAAATAAAGTCTACGAAGATCTATGGAGAATTATGGATATTTGTTCTAAATTTGGATGCTGATAATTTGATTTATTTTTAGACATTGCGGAAAATAAAGGCGCCTAAAATCAAAATTCATTCTATTAAAAGTGGAAGGCTTTTTAAAGAAGGAAACTATGGCTTAAAATCCATCAGGATTATAGAATTTAATTAGTTTAAAAAGAGCGCTTTGCCATTTCGTAAAGTGGAGAAATATGTTCAAAGTTTCCTAAAAATATTGAGATACATTTATTTCAATATTCCACTTGAAAATACTTTAATTGACTTTCTGGCAATAGGGAATATATTATTTACTAGCAGTACGCGCTCGGCATTGCCCGTGGCATAATGACTTCAACAAAATAAAAAAAAGCCCAAATTTTGAAAATGAAATCAAAACATGTATATGAAAGGTATTTGTGGTTGTAGTCAGTAAAAAGCCGAGTTATAATCTAATTTTCCTTTATTATTGGAGAGTGACGGAATGTACGTCTTAGTTTAAATTTCAAGTAAAAAGAGACCAGGAAATCCCTGCTTTTTCTCAGGTAGGGATTTAACATATAGACAAGCGATCAAAGTGAAGGGAATAATAGCTATTTTTAGTAAATTACGTAAGTGTTTTAGGGAAAAGCATGCCGGCAATAAGTCGCTGATTTCGCGGTTTGTGTAGGCGCGTGGAAGTAATTAGAATATTCTTTTAGTAATAAATATGCCAAAACGCGAGATTTAATATACCTCCAGAGCGGGAGATAAAACGAAACTGGAGTTTAAGAAAAGCGATTTTGGAATACATTAATATAGTACTAAGATTTGTAAATATATAATATTATAATTTAAAGTAAAATTAAGTGAGATTATTACATACACATATATTATTTATTTTGCCTTCGATTTTTAGTTAAAGTACACGCAGGAACTTTCTTTTAACTAAAGATATCAGCATATATGCGCGACTATCAAACGTATTTATTAAGCAAATAAATCAAACGATTCTTCGATTAGTAAAATGCAGTAATTAAGATTAGCTGACGCAATAAAATTATCAAGTGTATGATGTGACTGTCGCTTGATACCGCCAGCGAATCGGATAGTTGAAATGCATTCTGGGAACTCGGAGTAACCTTGGGTCGGACGAAAGCTTCTTCGATTCGGATATACGAGAGAAAATGTTTTGAACTGATCAATAATAAAATTCATAGAAAATCGGAGAAAAAAGATATTTTAACCATTCTGGTTTATACCTAAAAAAAAATTGAAAATGATAACGTTATTAGAAAGTCGGATGCAAGAAAATAAGATTTGAAAGTTGCAGAGGGACGAGCCTCATGTTTATATGGAATGCCGCTGTTTAAGAATCAATTCAATTTCAGGAACCATTTTTATTAGATGGCTAAGTTCCACGACACAGTACATTAAAAGGTGCAAGACAGAGAACAACATCACAAGACAAGTACACAGTCAAGAAGAGAGAGAGGCGTCATGGGAAAAACCCGGATGGCTCTAGTAGCGCCACCTACCATAAAAAGGAGAAGGCAGTGAATTGTAATCGCTACAAAGTTATAAATATAAATGAAAAGTGACTATTATTTAAAAATTTCTCAAAATTCAGTAAATTAAGTTAAAAATCCAAAACAAACTTTATTAGAACAAAAATTGTGGTTTTTCAACGTTCATTAGAAAAGATACTATAGCCGTAAACGTGCCAAAAATGACCCAAAACCACACAAAACATTAAATAAAAAAATTTCTATATTTAATTTTAAAATTCTGGCTTCGAGGTGGATTGAGTCACCATTACGACTACCTGTGTACCACATTTCATACCTGTAAGTGCTATAGATTCGTCTGGACATCGCACACACACACACACATCGCCTTTTACAAGTATAGATAAGTCGCCATCGCGTCGGCAGTTTGATCTGGCTTCGTTTTGGTAGATTTGCGTTTTACAGAAAGGTTATTTTTGGACACTTATCATAATCGAGAACTGTGGAACATCTGAACCCTCCCTTTTTTAAACTTCCAACCCATTCTTTAATAAATTTAATTAATAGAGTTTTCAAAAATAAGCTCATATTAGCGCATTAGTAAGTAGAATTTTTAAAAATTATTCTTCATTTTTTTAGTCTTTAATTTATAATTAATCATTATAAATATTATAGATTCTTGAAATTAATTTTTTTAAATTCACTAGCAGGTGGCGCCACTAGTACAGAATCAAAATTTATTAAATTACTCTATTAAACTGAAAATTAAATGAAAAAATGACAGAACTTCAAAACTCTTGCCAATCAAGAAGTGAGTAAAACATCGATTCTAAAATTCCATTTTGACAAATCTGAAACAAATCAAGTGAAATTAAAGTGTATAAAAAAGCCAATGTTTTAATTTATATCAAATTTGGAAGTTGAAATGGGTAGAGATAAATATAGTTTCAAAATATGCCACAAGAAAAGGGTTCTACTTGTTATAGAACCAGACTAGTTCTTCATAATATAGAATATAATTCTTTTTATTAACGTTTCATTAAAATAGTAATTACGCTTAATTCATGGTAGATAATTTGCGCTATATTTGCATTTACTGGTAGGAAACTTTAACTAAAAATTGAAAGTTTCTCTCTTCGGCCTTCTGATATAAATCCAAACAAAAGCTACTTATTATTTGCGATCAAAAAAGGTACTGACAATGTTTTATTCTACTCTATCTCCAAGTAAGGCAATTTTTTTAATTCCGAATCCAGATGTGAAATTTCCTGCATTTCAAACAAAGTAAATAACCAGCATATGGCATTTTCTATTAGTTTTACTAACAAAAATTAAAGTGAATGTTGATATGACGATCCCTCTGACGAAAAAAAAAATAATAATAATCTGAGCTTCCACATACACATTCCCTCCTTGCCCAGTTCAGTCGATAACACTATTTCAAAAATGAATATCAAATAACTCATATACAGAAAATTGATTTTTTAGTTAAAACATATTAAATACATTTTTTACTCAAATACTCTAAAAATTTGCAAGTTTTAGAATAGTATTATTTGCTTGAATCCATCGTCGCAACACGAACCGAAACTCAACAGCCAATGAGATTGCAACTTGTGCGAGAGTGAGGGAAAAAGAAAATATATTGAAAGAGCATCTTCCTTTCGCTCAGTTGGCTCCGTGCCAGCCAGAGTTGTGTTGACTTTCAGCCCACAGCCCGTCTAAGTTAAAGGAAGAAAGAGTTGCTTTTTCACTCCGGATATTCTGTTCAGTGAACGGATTTCGGAGGGTGGGTGAGCAGAGTATTTGTCTCTCTTCGTTTGGATTCATTTTATGCCTTTTTTTCAATTTTTTATTACGTTTTTGCATTTTCGTAAGTCATTGAACTCTGAGAGTGGAAAAGTAAGCAGATAAGATTCAGAACAAAAAATACAAGTTTAAAAAATAATTTCAGGGGGTGTTGTTTCTCTGCAGCCTTAATGGACGAGCCGCCACTGTCTAAAAGTATACAAAAGTTTATGCATTGTTGTAGTTTGCTTCCTTAATTTTGAAGTTTTCCGGCTAAACTCTCATTATAGGAAGAGAATGATATTAACGCCTTTTTAAAATTAAAAAGAGACGAAAAAAAGTATTTTTTCAGTGATACCGGTTTGATTCCCGTGCTATTTTTTTTCTGATTTTCTTAATTTTCAGCAGTTGTTTCTAATCATAACCAGAATCGTGTGTACACAAATAAATGTAAAGTACATGAGAGTCATACAGCCACTTTTATTTCAAACTAAAATTGTGATGTTTGTGGTAATGCTCATTAAATGAAAAAGATGCGACTGGTTATACTGTCTGTCTACATTTATTTCACTTTCAAATTTTAAATTTCGTAGAACACCTTCTTTTAAGGGGAGTTGGAACCCTGAGTCCGTTAACCCTAACCCTGTTACTTCGATGTACCTTTTCTCAAAATCTGTTATAGATTCATGTTTGAAATTTTTTATACAAGTAAAGTACATCTTTTTCATTATACTGAAATGATTTTTTTAATTCAAAAATTTATTTTTTACAAATTTTTTTGTGTCAAAACAAAAAAATGTGAAATTAGTCACTTCGATGTACCTTTTCTCAAAATCTGTTATAGATGCATGTTTGAAATTTTTTATACAAGTACCTTTCTAACTATACTGAAATGAGCTTTTGGTTAATTCTTTTATTTTTTATAAATTTACAAAATATTTAATTAGACATAGTGAAATTTTACTCTATTTTGACATAAAAAATTGTAAAAAATAAAGTTTAGAGTTTTTTTAGAAAGCACATTTCAGTGTAATGAGAAAGGTGTATTTTAAGTGTATAAAAAGTTTCAGACATGTATCTATAACAGATTTTGAGTAAAGGTACATCGAAATAGTCAGTTTCACATTTTTAATTCTTACAGAAAAAAAATTGTAAAAAATAAATTTTTGAATTTGTTTTTAAAAAAATCATTTCAGAATAATGAGGAAGATGTGCTTTACTTGTACAAAAAATTTCAAACATGAGTCTATAACAGATTTTGAGAAAAGGTTCAGCGAAGTATGAGGGTTAGGGTTAACGGACTTCGGATTCCCCTTTAGGTGATATGGCCAGTAAAGTTAATTCCACCACTAATTTGTTTTTATTTGAAATAATCGAAATTAAATGAATTTCTAAAAAATCAGATCTTCCTAAATGCTGTCTTACACACTAGGACTCTAGGCACGGGACTTACACACTAGGACTCTAGGCACGGGACTTACACACTAGGACTCTAGGCACTGGACTTACACACTAGGACTCTAGGAATGGGAACAGGGGGCGATGTTATGTCTGTCGGCCTCTCTGTTCGTGTGTGCATGAATGCGGTAATTGAAAAAAGCAGTGATCTAAATAATCGTAAGTCGGTATGTAGTACTGGCACCAAAGTTATAGATATGTGTCAAATTTAGACTCAATCAGTCAAAGAGGAGAGATCCAAATGCACCTTGCATTACACAAAATTAAAAGCAAAACTTGCCGTATTGCGGAATGGAACAACGCAAGAAAGTAGATGGAAGGACACCCCTACCTTTTTTTAAAAATTTTTTAGGACTTTCGTAACGTTATGGAAAAACGGAACCTGTGGGAAAAACGGCAGATTTTACTTATCTCTAATATCTTTAGTTCAAAACTGTTTCAGTTTAAAAGCTGCATTTAATTTAATCTATACTTACAAAAGACAATGTTTGTGTGTGTGCGTGTCTGCGTGTGTGCGATGTCCAGACGAATCTATCGCACTTGCGGCTATGGAATTTCATACACAGGTAGTCGCAATGGTGACTCAATGCACCTAGAAGCCCAAATTTTAAAATTTTATATAGAAAATGTTTTATTTAATATTTTGCGTTGTTTTGGGTGATTCTTCGCACTAATTTCTCAACAGCATGATTTTAGATAATTGTACGAAAAAAATAGATACACCATCGAAAAGAGCAAACGAATTCCATTCTAATGAAATTTGTTTCATACGTCTAGCGTAATTTACTGAATTTTGAAAAATTTGTGAAAAATAATCACTTTTATGGCAATTTTCCATTCGGATTTCTTAAAATTCTCGCATCCGACGTTCTAATAACGCTATCATTTTCAATTTTTTGCAGCTTATGACTGTAACGTTTCTGTCGGATTTAAAGCAAGAATGGTTAAAATATATTTTCCGGTTTTTTAAAATCAGTTGTTTCCTGGTTAGTTGAAAGATATTTTTCTCTAGCAAGCATTCTCTCGCGGAAGTTTCTCCGGAGCCTTCCCAACATGCATTGTTGCAATTTCATTGACTGACGGTGCAGAGCGCAAGATACGTCATAACCTTCAACTGAATGACTTCGATTATCTTGAATCTTGAATTATATCTCTGAGAGATACGGGGTTTAGGGATTTTAAGCAACAAAGACTGTTATCTCATAATTAAAAAAAATTATTTATTCCAAAATTCGTTTCAATCTGGTTAAAAAATAATGTAAAATTGCCATCAGTAGATGGACTAGAAGTATTGCCGATCCAGTTCGGTCAAGACAAAAGAAAACATGGTGTCCTTCTAGAAAGGCGGCACTATTCTTTTCTCAACTCCGATTATTATTTTCAGAAGTGCCTTAACACTCTGACTCCTAAGCCGGCCGTAACCGGCCATGCGACTTCTATACTAGTGGGGCGGATTTCGGCCGGTTGCTGTTCCGAAAGGGGGGAGAAGGCAGTTGGGCGAGTGGTCATTAAAAGACCCTTAGGGTAGAGATAAGAGATGAAAGACCTGCCATTCATATCTCCCACTACCCGTAATGAGGAGAGAGGGAGGAACGGGGCGGACGAATCCATTCCACAGATCAATTAGTAAGCAAACCTTCATATGCAACTGTACTCAGATTTTGAGAACTCTTAGTTGTCAGAGGGTTAACATGTTTATTTGTCTCGCATATTTCGCTTGCTGTATAGTAATCCTTTTCATGTTGCAATTTTTTAATATCGTAACTGTTTTGTAATATTGTAATCTGTACTGTTTTCCTACAGTTGAAATGTCATTATCGCGAAGAAAAATAAGCGGGAAAATCAATAATGTGTATCTTTTGTTTTGATCTTGTCTTCAGAAATTTTCGTGTCATTATGGGAGGTTTTTTTTCCCATTTTGTTGAAGTCCTGATTCCTGATGACGTACTGCTAGTTTATTATATTCAGCGAAGAAAAGTAGGAAAAATGGACGAAAGAAAAATCACACACCATTTTGAAAATCTTACCTTAAGCTTTACAGAAGGTTAGTCCTCATTTTTATATCGTTCACCATCATAACCTATATATTTTCTTAAAATCTTCGCAAAGGATTTGCTTATCCTCTACGCTGACAAGCTTGCAAAAGGATACCTTTATAGCTAGATATCCTATAAAAGTATCCATCTCATGATTTATGCCAGTTTCTTGAATTTCTTGGCATTGTTAGGATAATAACGTTAGGGCAATATAATACTGTGACAAGATAGTAAGGAAATATATATCATAATCTTTTTCTTCTCCTCCATGAATGTTACTTTCAGAATTTAATGGGGGCAAATAGGTACGGCAGCGACTTTACTGGAAATTCTTTGGCTTGGAGCGGATAGGTAGAATTATTCGTCAAATGTTGCCCTATTTTCATGCCTAATAAACTGAAATGGAAAGAAATTTCACTTATTTTCCGATTCGAAAGACTTTTGGGCAGCTTCCCCCTTAATCCCCCTACGTTTAAGGATCTCAAAATGCGTAAATTGTTAATTTTGAAAATATAACATAACTGCACAGAAGTCGCCCCGTCTAGGTATGTTGGAACTTTTAACATAACTTTTATTGTAATCCAAAAAAAATTTTAATATACCACGTTTTTAAATTCGACTAAAAAGTAGAAAATAATTTCTTCTAGCCTCATACAGATTTATAACCCCATACAGATTTAAAACGAAAAACGTGGGGCGCATGCAATAGATAATTGATGCATAAATAGTTTATTTAAGTCACTAACAATTTTATTGCAATGGAAATTATATGAACTGTTATGCTAGTTTTCTCAACGACAGCTACTCCTTACTGTTAAATATTGCATGAGCCCCACGTTTTTAGTTTTAAATCTGTATGGGGTTATAAATTTGTATGAGGCTAGAAGAAATTATTTTATACTTTTTAGTCCTTTTTAAAAACGTGGTATATTAAAATTTTTATTTTATTTAAATAATTATTTTCTACTTTTTAGTCTTGTGTGTATGAAATTTTGCAATCGATTTTAAACATCTCGATGAGATTATGACAGAGACATGTGGCAAAATTAAAGTTTATTTCAGTTTCTCTTCACCTGATCATAAATAGAAAATTGTTATTTTCCTGAAAAATCAAGTTACGTGACGCAGAGACCTTCGTGAAAACAACTAGAAACTGGCAGCATTTTACTTTCTTCCCCCCTCTAGAATTTCACGGCAAACAAATTATTGTCACTCTGGTATAGCAAACTCTCCCCTCCGTACTTCAATCCACTTTTCGAAGTTCCCCCACTATTCGCCGCGAAATTTCGTGGAATTCACTTCTACAAATAACTCAAGATTCCCCCTTCTCGTTATTCACGAGTGACGTCTGGACAGCGCCATCTATCGAAGCTCTGGGTCGGTAAAACACAAAATATGAAATAAAAAATTAACAGACAAACAGACAGACATGAAAGCGAATTAATATTGCATTGTCATCTAGTTCTGAGCTATGTTTAAAGTTTCAAGTCTCCAGCTCATCGGGAAGTTAGTTCAAAATCGATTGCAAAATTTGTATCGAACAGACAGACAAGAAACCGAGTAAATAAAAACGTGGTAAAAAAGAGGGCGCTGCAAACGCTACCTAATGCGCATGTGAAAACAGCAGTATGCATCTAATCATTCATTATACCTTTGGTGTTCTTATGTGTTACTGTCCTGTGACTGTTCCTCTAAATGTTAAATAAAAGATTATAAACTGTTCAAGGTAAGCCTAATTTTAATTATCCTTGATTTGTAAATAACAATTTGTTTAATATTTAAAGAAATGAAGAAATATGAATAGAAATCGTAACAAGGTTGAACTGAATGATAATCGTTGCACGTTAACGGAAACTAAAGGTGAGGTCTTAATACCCATCACCGACCACAGTCCGCAGGAGGTACCTGCCGTTATCGAAGTAGGGGTAATTCAGCCCCGCTACTATAGCCACAAGGGAAGCGAGAACCCTCTTAATTTTTCGGCGGCTTCTCATACACGTATTCGTGGGGACCCCCGGCGGGAGTATACAAGTCTGTACAGGGTGATATTAAAATCTTTGGACACACTTTAAGGGAAGGTCAGGCATGCAGAAACAAGTAATTTTTGCAACAGAACATGGAGTCGCAAACGTAAAAGGCGACTGCTACAGGGGGCTCTTTTCCAGTGAATCAAGTAAAAGAGACGTATACACCAAATGAAGTGTACAACACAGATTGAGTGGAATACAAATTCACAATAGCACGACAACAGAATTGCGTAAGTAACAACATGCGATGCATGCATAGCTTCGAAAGGCAAGTCTTTTTAATGCTTTAAGTATTATACCAAAAGTTTATTGTTGATACTGCGTCCCAGTTGCCATTGTATCTGTCATACTGCGTACGACTTGTAATGGAATTTATGCGAGTGTTGTTGCGCTGTTGTACTTTTCTATTCCATTTACCCTGTGTTGTGTTCTTCACTCTTGTATGTTTTTCAATGTTTTTTTTAAAAGAATCTCATTGATAACCATTTTCCTTTTAATATTCAAGGCATTAAAGATCTTATCCTTGAAAGCAGTCTAGAATATAAAATCGAAAAAAAACTTGCACTTTTCATTGAGGCATAGAATGAAACTAAGGGCTTTATTAATTTGTCTAAATGATTTGATTCCCTACCCTTCCTGTTTGTCCTCCTGTTTTGCTTTTCTTTTTCGAATACAGATGGCGTCATGGTTCTAGTCTTTCTTTGCAAAGAAAAAAAGGAAATTTCTTATTTAGGCGGGAACTTCGCGTTTGATTGCAATAAAAGTGAGGACGTTTTATCTCTCTTCTAAGCGTGGGGTAAGTTTATTTTTATGAAGATTGTTATTCAACCCGATAGTTAATATTTTTATTTCAATCTCATTAGCGTTTTTATGTTTGCGTTTGGTTTTCTTTTCTCTTTTAGAATAATGCTTATTAGATGGTACTGATATCCTTTGTCTCTTGTTAGGAAATTTCGGGCTAAGAGAAGCTATTTTTGGCGTAATTCAAACTTCTTACAGAAAAATTTCTCACGTATTTTGAATCCATTTCGAATTTAGCCCGTAGCCCTTGACAAAGTGGACTATAATGACTACCTTATTTGTTTAATTTGCTTCTTAGTTTTTTATTAGCATTTTTCTTAATTTTTTACTTTCTTTGAGTGATTTTGATTTCTGCTTATATGTATTAAATTATTTCTATAAATGCAAGTATGTAACTGAATGACTCGTTTCTTTTTCAGCTTGATTTCGCTGCTACAACCATCCTTTTTTATTGAAAGAATCTTTCCCAAACAAGTGGAAATATTTTCCTTGCTACTTTCTCATATATTTACTCAATATGGAGTGTTTTGTGATTAGTTTCGTAGCTCAATGAAAAGCATCGATATGCATTTCGAACCTTATCCCATTGACCGATTGGATCCAAAATTTAATACATACAGATCACTACACGATCATTTGATACAGATCAATTTTGGGGTCAAATTTGATTTACCTAACTCGTTATGTTTTTGAATTAAGTTAAGGCGAGGCAGTGAGTACTGATTTTACAATACCTAAATTTATTTACAATTCTAACTTTTTTGTTAGCTTTCCTTTTCTATACTGTTGTAATATATTATTACAAAAATTGTAAGGTGGGTGTACGGCCTTTGCTTGATGCCCTGCATTGAGTTTTGTCACAGGGTGTATCAGTACACTAGCGACGAAGTATCAAGACCCTATAGAAATTGGGACTGTCAGTCTTGATTCCCTTTATTATTGGCTTTACATCAGAGGAGCAACCACCTGTAGTAGGTTCGTAGGAATGTCTGTGTTGTCTTAAGGAAAATATGGATGGTTTTCCCTTTGTGTTGTTCACTTTGAGAGGGTGGTGCCTTATGTTTAGGAGAAGAGAGAAGATGAGTACCTAGGGTTAATTGAGTCTGAGGCTAGTTCTTGTCACCATCTTTTGGAAAAAAATAGTGTTTCGTTTCCCGCGATGAAGTGGATGAGTTTCCTGATTTTCGCCCTAGAATTGTTGCTGTTCATAACTCTTTTTCACCAAAGTGGTTTTACGTCAGCTGACGGTTTTGTTAGGTGGTATGATGTTGTAAACGGAGGCAGCTTGTAACATAGTGTAAGGGGTTTCCCAGGTTTCCGCAGCCTAACTAGGAACTCCCTTATAACAATCTTATATCGTACAAAAATTAAATTTAAATACAAATTAAATCTACTTGGTGTAATATTTAAAGTGTTCTGTTGATTTTTATTGTAAACTTAAAACTATACTCAACATAATAGCTTGAATCGAGTAGTGTCTCAAGTTCTAAGCATCAAAATTCTTTCCTTTAATTAGAACGCTCTCTTCTCAACTGCCCTAGTGTTCAGATGTTTTGGCGGGAAGATATATCCAGTGATGCCATTACGTGGTCTCAAAATTCTCATTATTCTTTTTCTTAAAAAAATACAGAGGGAGTGTCTAGATGCCTCGCGTATCCAGTTACTCTACCGTATTTTATCATGTTCAGATACGCACGAACACACAAACAAACAAATATTCTATCCTTCGACAGAATTAGCCCAAAATAAAACGCTTATCTACAGTTTTGGTGTAAAGAACACACACTAAAATGTA
>BGPR01030066.1:0-18906 GCA_013235015.1 Araneus ventricosus
AAAAAATGTTAGTTTAAACTTGAACGAGGGAAAAATGTGCTAATTACACGTTTAATTGGTTTCAACGATTTTTAATGCTTCTCTGATATTCTTGGCAGTTTTTGCCTTGAAGCAGAACGATACTAAATCCCTTTAAATATCGATGCTCACTTTTAAATAAATACACATCATCTGTATCTCTGCCTTAAAATACAGTGCTTAATTAATAAAATTAATCAAAAATATTTTGTTGATTAAAACGATTTTTGTTCAGCAAAAAGAAACGAATCATTAGTTTTATAATCGAGTTGACTGATCCGAATTTATCAATTTTAAATACATTTCACACTGGCTGACTCAATGCTCACGGAATCAAAATAACAGTTCGATTCATCCAAAACTTCGAATTGACAAAACCTTGGTGCAACAAGAAAAATCGACAATTTAAAAACTAAAAAGTCAGTAAAGATTTCTTTTTAATATTTAACTGTTTTAATGACTAATACGTAATTAATAAATATTTTGTAAGTAATTTTAAAAAAATAAAGTAATGAAATTATAATTAAAAAAATTGATAATTTTAGGAATTAAAAACTAATAAATGATTAAGTAATTTTAATAAAGAATAAATATGCAGCACATGAAATACAACTTCACTATCAATAGTACAAAACATATCCCTTAAACCCTTAAACAGTACAATATATATCCCTTGATTTTCAATTGTTATTTTTGCCTCCATATTTTCATTACAGTCTTATATTACAACTGTAAATATTCATTCAGCTAATTATTTAGTCAGTTTGTTTTGTTTTTGTGTTTTATGTTTAAATAATTTCCATTTTTTAATAAAAATTGTTTAAAATAATTGCACTTACTAACCCTTGTCTAATTACAACATAAGAAACGTATGAAATACGTACGATCTTTCATGATGTTACAGAGGGAATGTAAAACTCAGATCTACTTATCTGATAAAATGCATTTCCATGTTATGCCTTCCACATTTCGCCTTCCACATTGTTCGCATTTTACATCGTTCTTTTTGGACAAGACACTAAACTTGATAATATTCTCAGGCTGGCTTACTGTCAGTAAATTGAGTGATGCGAAACTCGTTCATTGAATAAAAAAGGAAAGAAATTAGCATTATAAAGAATTGCCGGAAGACAGACAGACAACAGGACGGACATAACGCCACCTTGTACGTTTGATACTTAAAGTCACTCGGGTTTTTAAACCGGTTTAATGAACACAAAGTAAGAAAGGTGGGCAGACAAACGTACAGCAAGATGGGCAGACAGACAGAACAGAACAGAACACAACTTCATGCCCCTATGACTATAACCTTTTGGTTATTTAAACAATGTGGCGGACATGAAGTGGAAAAGACATCGGAAGACGCTCCTTAACTGTCTAGCAAATAAAGGCGAAGGCAGAGAGATGGAAAAGGTTATAATAATACAAATCTAAAAATCTAGGATAATATACAAGAAACTAAAGGGAAGTATCATATAAAACCATATACAAACAAAAACTGTGAAAAGAAAAGAAATGTGAGTATGAAGTGTACAATATCAACAAACAAGAGAGAGAGAAAAAAACTAATCAAATAAAGAATTCCACAAACCAAAAAGTGGAAGTTTTTCTGTGTGGAAGCGGAGAATAGTTCAGATGAGCTGTCACTTCGGCGAAGAGGGCGCGAAAAATTCCCCATGTTGGCCTGCAGGTAATGAAAAAGGCTTGAAGTGAGAGATGATCATGGATTTATTCGAAAAGCTCTTGAAAATCATTAAGATGGCGAAGCAATCGTTGGATTTTAAGTCGGGAGCCTTTGTTGGAAGCGACTTGCGGAACCAGATTAGCTCATGTTGCTGTACCGGTTTGGTCATGTGGAAGGATGCAGTCAGAATGCACTCTGTCGCATAATGCAAAGGAGTGCCATTTGTGTTTCCGCATGGGCAATTTTCTCTCGAGGCAAGGTTAAACCTTTTCAAGACAGCAAGACGGGCAGACAGACGTACAGCAAGATGGGCAGACAGATGTACAGCAGAATGTGCAGACAGATATATGGACGGGTGGTCAGACAGACATTCTTAATGTCTTCAAATCACTCAGGTTATCAAAACGGTTGAATGAACACAAGGTAAGGATGAACACGCAGACAGACGTATAGTAAGATGTGCAGACAGACGTACAGCAAGATGGACAGACTGGCAGACAGACATTCTTAATTTAAATTTACATGATATAAAAATCATTACAAACATAATGTAACGTCTAATGCAATCTAGCCAGCTGAGGTCAAGACAGAAAAAAATAAAGCATAGAACAGTTTGTCACTGTGTTTCGCACTAGAGGTTAGGATATGTTTAAAATCCTTTGTTCATGCAAAACGCCAAAACTTTGAAAATGGATCTTCAAATTGCATTCACGATTTAATTAAAAGATCTCAGCAGATCAAATTTTTAAGTGGATTTTGCAATAGAATCATAATATTTTGCCCATAACAATGACACTTTAAGAAGAAAGTAGAACTGAGATTGACTTTGCCTACGCGCGTTACGAAATTATGCTAGTTTCCTTTCCTTATATTCACGAAAGTATTATTCTCACGTGCAAGTTAACAGCAAGAATTTAAAGGGAGTTGGAATCCTAAGTCCGCGCGCGCGCGTTAACCCTAACCCTGTTACTTCGATGTACCTTTTCTCAAAATCTGTTATAGATTCATGTTTGAAATTTTTTATACAAGTAATGTACATCTTTCTTATTATACTGAAATGATTTTTTTTAAATTTAAAAACTTATTTTTTACAAATTTTTTGTGTCAAAACTAAAAATGTGAAATTTGCCATTTCTTTGTACCTTAACTTAAAATCTGTTATAGATGTATAGTATAAATGTTTCAAACTTTATACAAGTAAAGCACACCTTCTCATTATACTGAACTGAGCTTTTTTTTAAAAATTCAAAACTTTATTTTTTACAATTTTTTAAGTCAAAATAGGGTAAAATTTCACTATGGGTAATTAAATATTTTGTAAATTTATAAGAAATGAAAAATTAACCAAAAGCTCATTTCAGTGTAATGTGGAAGGTATACTTTACTTCTATAAAAAATTTCAAACATTTATCTATAACAGATTTTGAGAAAAGGTACATCAAAATTGCCAATTTCACATCTTTTGTTCTGACACAAAAAATTTGCAAAAAATAAATTTTCGAAATTTTTTAAAAAAATCATTTCAGTATGATGAGAAATACGTACTTTAATTATATAAAAATTTTCAAACATGAATCTATAACAGATTTCGAGGAAAGATACATCGAAGTAACATTGTTAGGGTTAACGGACTTAGGGTTCCGGCTCTCCTTAAACATTCTCAGCTCTCCACGAGATGAAACAAAAATAAATATTGTAATATTCCATTTCGTTTTCATTCTCTTGACAGCAAGAATTAGCAACATTCTGCTATACAGATTATTGCCTTCAAAATTATTGCATATTGCTAGGTTGTTTTGTGACTTTAGTTGTAGTAACAGATAAAATACTAATGCAAATAAAGGAAAGATTAATCGAAAATGGAATAGATCTAAAGTAACCGACAACGAAGATCTTATGAGAGCTCATATTCTCATGAGAATCAGATTGTAATTCTCAAAAATCAATTTTTATCAAGAGCTGTATCGCAAACAAATGATATTTAATTTTAGGTTTTATGATCCAGCGATATATTTGCTATTTATAATCCCTTAAGTAAAACTGGCATCAAAACTTTCTAAAAGGATTATATTTGAATTCATAATTATAATCTTTTTAAAAGGCTAAGCACGTTAAATATTTTCAGAATATCGATTTTAAAGCGAAATTTTCCAGCCTACATTTCTTTGTTCCACATATTTTGCGGCATTTAAGAATATTTATTTACCTTTTATATCAGATTAATTCGCTAAATTCCATCACTCTAAATGGTTTCCACATATTTTATTCCAAATATTAAATAACTAATAAACGTTGAATTTGGTTAAAATCTTTAGTTTTTCTTAAATTTTCTAGTTTAGATACTTGATTCTTGTGTGGGAAATCTTTAGAAATATTTTAGTTAGAAACATTTTTACATGAGAATAATATAGATTTACTATAATAAAAAATATTCAAAATATTAGAACTGGCGTATTTATTCATCGCTTTTTACTGTTTGTTACGCGAAGCATTTGTAGAGAAAGTATTGCTATTTTCAAAATAACTGACATTGAGGTTTCTATGAATTTCTTGGTTAGAACTTCCACGAGGAAAAAACTTTAGCTTCGCAATCATGTCTATGATACTATTACAAACATGGGAAGTCGCTTCCCAGCAATGTAAGTCTTATGGTTGGGAAGAGAGTTTTACAGGGGAAGTATGAGATGACGGACAGTAGCCAAGTCCGGACCCCTGACTTTCGCGACAAACTTGGTGACAAATTTGGCGACTTTCTCGACGAAATATGGGATCTCAAAGGTGCTGGAATCTTCTCGATATCTCTATTAGGAGAGAAGATACGCCATGAATGTGCTAGATCATTCCATGTGACGTCACGGCTTGCCGAGAAAACTATATAAGGAGAGCGCTTGGACGACGGGTGTTGTGTTGGTCGACTGGGATCGCCTTGGAGCGCGAACGTCTTTGGAGTTCTATCCGCTGTGCGATCTAGTAAGCTGTTAGACGCCGAGCGGTAGTGGGTTGATCCATTGGGAACGACTTGAGATCTTCGAGTGCGCGCTAGGAAGCTGGTGAGCTGAGCGCTATTGAAAGTGCAGTTATTGTCGTTACTAGTTATTTGCTGACTGTTTGTGTTGTTAGATAACAAAGTGCTGAACTGTTATTAACCGTGAATTGTTGTCTGTTTACATTGGTAATCTGTGCAAGAACTATTGTTTCCTGTACCTGTGCTACGTGTTTTCCTGCATATTTGTAAATAAACCTTCATTCTTCATTATCCTGAGTGTTGGACTGTTTACACCATACAGCCATTGAAAGATTTTGTAACAATACTGTCTTACTGACTATATTTGAATGAAAACTGTAACTCAAAATGTACCAGGCTAGATTAATAAAATTTCCCAATACATTCTCTTAAATTGTCTAACTGTGTCAAATTTTGTACCGAATTTGGTACTTTTTTAACCCTTTAAGCTGTTAGCTATTTTGATCTAATAGATTTAAAGTTTTAAAATTTTGCTTTAAAATTGAATAGTTGGATCTTTATTGCGTTTACAAGTTTCTGAAATCTTAAGTATATTTCATTCTCTGTAATTTAAGAAATTATACACATAAACATGAATTATCTGCTTTTTGAACTCAACATGCGAAACGGAAAAATGCTACTCAAACGCTTAAAGGGATAAAGTTTTTAACATGTTCGTTGTCATTTACATTGAATGAAAATATTACTTTCATTTTAATCCCTTAATTGCGCATTTTTACTCATTCGTAAGGAAAATAATAGACGCACTCTCAATTTTGGCATTTTCTTATTTGTATACTGCGAGTGACATCGGAGGAAAATACTTTTTTAAAATTTTAATATTTCATTGATGCATACATAATTTTCCACAACATTAAGTCAAATTATTATTTTTCGTTGCATGCAATTCATCGAGGCTAAAATTATTTTTTTTAAAAAAATCAGTGGACATTCGAAATTCTAGTCCGAAACATCATTGCATGATAATGCCATAGACCTAATTATTATTTGGCTCTGTTTATTATTTTTGAAAATTTAGTCTAAATTATATACCATCGAAAAAGTACATACAAGAAATATTGTAATATCGTTGCAAAGTATTTGTGTGTATTGTTGCAAAATCTTTAAATGGGTTTTTGATGTAAACAGCCCAACATGCTGGATAATGGAGAATGAAGGTTTATTTAAAAATATGCAGGAAAACACGTAGCACAGGTATAGGAAACAATAGTTCTTGTACAGATCAGCGATGTAAACAGACAACGATTCACAGGTAATAACAGTTCAGCACTTTGATATTTAGCAAAACGAACAATCAGCAAATAACTAATAACGACAATAACAGCACTTTCAATAGCGCTCAGCTCACCAGCTTACTAGCTCGCACAGCGGATAGAACTCCAAAGACGTTCGCGGCCCAAGGCGATCCCAGTCGATCAACACACACTCCGTCATCCACGCGCTCTCCTTATATAGGTTTTCGCGGCAGGCCACGACGTCACATGGAATGATCTAGTACATTCAAGCGTATCTTCTCTCCTAACAGATATCGAGAACATTCCAACACCTTTGAGATCCCATATTTCGTCGCCAAAGTCGCTAAATTTTTCGCCAAGTTTTCGCCGAGGTCAGGGGACCAGACGTGGCTGCTGCTAGTCATCCCATACTTACCCCTGTAAAACTCTCTTCCCAACCATAAGACTCACATTGCTGGGAAGCGACTTTCCATGTTTGTAACAGTATAAATGCACAATCTAAAACGACGGAACTTGTTGTTGTAAAATGTAATTTAAAATATTCTTTAACATTTATTAAAAATTAGAAAAAAATGCCTGGAAATAATATTATTATCACTCAGAAGCTAATCTTTTGAAGTTTTAGTGGTAAAAAATGAGTTTCTGCAAAAATATGCTTTGAAGCTAGTAAAATGAAACGTTAAAATTTCGATTTATTTTAAAATAATTGAAAATCTAATTAAAATTTTGAACAATCATTTCTTAATCACGACCTGCCAACCAAGAAGTAACTACATACCAAATGTGGTAACTCTAGGCACAACAGTTTGCCCTGTAGATAGGTTGGAACAATTTTTGATCATGAATGTCGGATGCTGTAATTTACAGATAGCATTCTGCCTGTAAACATCATCATATTAACTTGTAGGAACAAAAGAAACAGCGTGACACTCAAATTGGCATCATCTAATACTTTACAGCAGAGTTCTGCTAATTCGGACTAGATGCGATCGGACCCTGTCTGGATCACCAAAATTTCGGATTAAGCGGAATATGGCTTAGAATACACGGGATATAAGTTTTAGATGGGTAAAACAATAAAAATCGATGTTTTTTCAGAAATGCATACCACTCATTCCAAAACATACAGAGAACAGTCTGCGCGCATTATTATTTTCGTTCTGATGTCTCACTAAAATTAGTATATAATTCTTTTTTTTTTAATATTGTCTGGATCAACGGATGTTCGGACTAAAGGGTTGCGGTTTAACGGGATTCTTTTGTATATTTCGAATTTCATGAAGACCAAACTATCCGTTTCTTCAGTTAAAACTGAGCTTTCATAGCTTTAACAAAAACCCAATCCGAAACGGCAATGAAAAACTGCGTGCCAAATTTCATTCGCTTAGCTCGTTCTGTTTTTGAGATGCCGTGTTTACCGAGCAACAGACAAATAGATATAATTCCAGAAATGTTTTATGGACCCGTGGCCACTCATCAAACTCTCGATGGTGAATTTATTAACCATTTTAATACTTTCTCTTTGCGCATTTCGTATACGGGAAAGTAAAAACGGGTAATTGCATTAACTCTCCTTCGGGAGAAACCGTTCAAACATTCGCAGCTCGGACGTTTTCGTCTTAACTCCACTTCCAGGAAGGGTAGAAGTTTGTCCTTCCTATTAGTCTCCATTACTTCACCTGGCGTGTCGAACCGCTCTATTCAACTTACTTGCCGCTGCGTGGAGTGCAAATATCGCTATACTGATCTCACGTCCCAATTCGCCATACATATGATTGTTCGTAACATATAAAATTTATTGTTATAAAAATAGTTGCCCCCAGTATTTGTTTCTGACCAAACGAAAGTTTGTTTCTGAACAATACGCCAGCATGCTTTATTTAACCCTCTCAGACCGAGATAGGCGGTTTCTGGAGGTATAAAAATTTCCCCTTAACATCGACGTAGGCCGGTCTAAGGCGGCTGGCTTCGTTTGAAGGGAGGTGATATTCTGAGACCGCTTGGGGGATAAGCGCGGTAGGGGTCCAATTATCCTGGCCAACCACAGCCCATTTCCGCGCCCCTTAAGGGAAGGTTATAGCAGGGGTTGGGGTAGTGGGGTAAATGCCCACCCAGGTTGGGAGAGTCCAATTCATGTCGTTTCCTCCCAAAAATTTCCGGTTTTAAAGGAGCTAGAAGAAAAAAGTTGCCTCGGGATTAAAGAGTTAACGTGGCGGTTATAACCGCTAAAAATAACCGGTTTTTGAAAATAACCGGAGTTTTGGGTTTTTTTTTTATAAAAAAAACAAACGCCGTTTCAGGCAAAAAATTTTATTAATATTGTTTTTACAGGAAATCAATCCTTTTGCCAGTATTTACCTGCTCATAAAGACTCCTTCAGTAATCCGCCGACCAACAGATGCCTCGAGGAAGCGGTTTTCGCTGATTAGTGACATTCAAAACTTCATAACTTGGTAAATTTTGATCTAATCTAACCTAAAATCAAGCCTATCTTCCTATCAGGTTTTTTTTTACCCAACTATTGGATTTTTTTTAAAAACCGGTTGTAACCGGGACAAAAAAATAACCGAAGAAAACAGGTTAACCCAAACAAAAAAACGGTTTTCGTTTAAAACCGCTAGGTGTTTCACATCCCTAAAGTAGAAATGCTATATTTTCTGTGTAATAATGATTGAAGCCCATAGTTCAAATTATAATCGAAAGGCAGTAAGAACAATTAGAAGTCCGATTTTAGATTTGAATAAGAAGACTATTAGAACTGATAGTGTAAAAGTGAAAATGCCGCGATCAAATTATAATCGCCAGGTAGCAAGAACAATTAGAAGTCCGCTGTTAGTTTGAATAAGAAGACTATTACGAACTGATAGTGTAAAAGTGAAAATGCCGCGATCAAATTATATTCGCGAGGCAGCAAGAACAATTAGAAGTCCGCTGTTATTTTGAATAAGAAGGCTATTACGAACTAATAGTGTAAAAGTGAAAATGCCTGTGCTGTACATAGTGTATATATTTCCTTCTTTTTGTTTATTTTGTTTTTCTTAAATAAAATTCCCGTGTCTTGCCCATCAAACCGTTCAGTGACCTATCTGGTCACGGGTACGGGGGTAAGAGACGGCGTTCCCTTCTGTTATTTTGAATGCAGCTGATCAACTTTGAATGAATCTTACGGACTTGACCCACTTTATTTCACCAATTAGTTCTTATGGTTATACTAAATTTTTTCCTTTCCGTAAAATAACTATACTTTCAAAATAGAAGCTTTAAAGTTTCCTATATGATTAAAAGAAAGAAACATGACAAATGGAACCTTATTTCAGAATTTAAATTAGATATATCCTTAGGTATGATAATAACTTTTCCTGGGGTAAAGAAGCCGAATCTTCGAAAAGAAATGTTTAAAGCTATATATCATCGTGCGTAAGCAAGGAATTTTGTCTATTAAGTATCGAAAGGCGTTGCTTTATTTTAAAAAGGGACTGCGAGATTGCATAAAATTTAAGGTTCTCAAAGTAATCGACTTCTTTTAGAACAAAAACTTTGCTTTCTTGTGGCAGGAAAGAAAAAAAATCTCAACTTAAATTCGAGAGTAATTTATTCACTGGGAGCATTATAGAATATAAAATTTGACTTTTAAAGCTAAAATTCATGCAAAACAGTTTTCCCTTGCTTTGCGTGCGTGAGAAAATATAAGGTGGCGCATTAAACCAGTCGAGCAATAATAATATGCACGAGAAAAAATTCATTGAACTTACTAGTAATGCTTGAAAATTTTATTTTCGAAATTGCGATTTCATTTTTAGTTTAAAATTAACATAGAACAATGTTTGGGTAGAAATTAATTTATTGAAAATGCGATATAAATTGTCGTAAAATTAAATGAAAAATCCTCATCCAATCATTTTGAAAATTTGCGTTTCATTTTTCATTTAAAATTAACATAGCGCAATGCTTGCGAAGAAATTAATTTATTGAAAATGAGACATAAACTGTAGTAAAATTAAATGAAAAATCCTTATCCAACGTTAAAATTTTAATGACTGAAAAATCAACGACTGATTAAACTTAGCGTTTCTGAAATTAATTTATGCAGTACTAAATGTATTTTTTCTGATTTTAATGTCACTTAGGAAATAAAGATTCAGTTTTTAGTAGAAATGTTTTAAAATTATTTAATTGGATTAATGTTCATAATCATTTTAAACTATTAAAACACATTACTAAACAAATTTAACTAAAAAAATTTACTACTCTTAAAATAGTTACTTAACTCAAGTCAATTTTTTTAAACACCATCATTTCCAAGAGGAAGGAGATTTTTTTATTTAAAACTAATTTTAAAAAGATACGCAAGTGATCTAAGTTAATATTAGTCTCGCCAATCTGTCTGGTTAGACGACATTTTCTTAAAACACTGATATCCCGATTTGATGCAAAATGGATTTCCTTAAACGTTTCTTTTCAATTAGTGACTTATCGTGTCGATTTATTGAGGCCGAAATTTTTGTAGTTATCTGATTTACGCACGCTCCTTTCGACTGTTCTAAAAAATAAAAAAATATTGCTCGCTATTTCCTTGAATAGTAATCCTTCACGTATTTCCAATTATCCAATTCCATTTAAGTTTAAAAGTGCCGTATGCACTATGACAGATACTATAATGGCAAGTAGGAAGCAGTATAAATAACAAATCTTTGTAATGCTTAAAGTAAGTGTTCAAAGAACTTGCCGTCTAAGGCGATACACGTTTCGTATGTTGTTATTCATGAAACCGGGTTGTTGTGCAATTGTAAATTTGAACTCCACTCAATCTGTTTTGTGCATTTCATCTGATGTATCCTTTTCTTTTACTTAATACACTGGAAAAGAACCCCCGTGTAGCAAATTCCCTTTGCATTTCCGAACACATGTTCTACTGCGAAAATGACTTGTTTCTGTATGCCCAACCTACCCTTTAATTTTAACAGTTATTTTTTAAACAGATTGTTAAATTACAAGATTATATATATATATATATATATATATATATATATATAAGATGCAAAACAAAATAGAAAAACAATAAAATAAAATAACAAACATTCATATCAAATTCGAAAGGATATATTCTGAAGGATATATAAAGATCTTTTATTGCGTTTTTCATTTCACATTTTATACTCTTTCATTTTACGATTTATACTCTCTCTCTATATATATTTCAATTATTCAAAACGTGTGTTATATTTTCAACATATGCATATATTAATCTAAAAATTTAAATTAAAATCAAATTACTCTATCAATAATCATACAAATAAAATACAAAAGATAGTTTGATGAAAGACTATTACATTATGAAAACAATCCAACAATCCAACAATCAAATGCCTATCAGCCTTGGGAACTGATATGTCGCACTAATTCTAGATTTTGTGGCGCCAACCCTCTGAGAAAAGCAATTGTTGGAAAAACGAAAAAATAGGGGAAGAAATCTCCAAAACCTTTCAAGATTAGAAATGAGAAAGTATATAACTTATAACATACCAATTCAATAGTTATAATTATTGTTATGACTTGATCCTAAAGATAGTTCCGCATTTAAAGTGAAAATATTATTTCTAAATTAAGCTTTTAATACTAAAATAAAACACTATAAAATATTAACTATAAATTAAATTTAACCTTTTATAAATTTATATTTTTTTGGAAATGTATTTAAAAAATAGATAAATTAATATATGATACAATCTTATTCTTAATCTAGTGGCGCAATCTACCTATGAAGTGATTTACTTAAATCTTTGTTAATTCCAATATATATAATGTCTCACCATTGAAATTTGATTTGTGATCAAATTCAAAATCAATCAATTCAATCAAATTTCAATGGAGAGACCTTAGTCAGCTTTTACTGCTTATTCGTTGCGTTTGTGTTGTATATTATTTTTATTATTATCCCTTTTTTGTTTATTCTTATATAATTTTTATCCCAAATGAAGCAATCGGTATTTTATTTCGATCAGTTTATTGCATTACTTTTTCTTAACGTTTTGTTGTTTATGATTGTTTTTCTGTTTTTATGTAGCTTTTACTACTGATTTGATTTTTTCTTGTATATATATATAACAAGGTATAATATTAAATTACAAGACATTGCCAGTAGTTGAAAACATTTCAAAAATCACACCATAGTTTTATTCGAAGAGAGAACAGTTTTAAAAAATAAATTTACAAAATACATATAAAAATTTTTGTAATATTTTTGCCTCTTTAATATTTATATACAATTTTACTTTGATATTCTATATATATATATATATATATATATATATGAAACAACTTATCTTTGAAAGAATATATATCAAATAATCATTTGACATTTCATTGAAACATAATCATCATAAAATTATTGCTTCGTTTCGAAATTTAGGAGCAACTTATATTTAATAAATTATTACATAATCTTACCTTAAGGTATGTGACTACCCTAAATTCCTCGTTTTACAGAAAATTTTCGAAATTTGTTTTATTTGTTTATTTTGTAGTCCATACATTTAGGTATCTAAAAATGCTTTATTTTTGTTTCTGCTGTAATTACAAATAAAGTTATAGCATAAATAATAACCGGAAGTGACAATTCTGATACCGGAAGTGGCAATTAAAAGAGCCTTAAAAATACAAACAATTAGTTTGAACAACTGTATTTAATTTCTCAAGCAATATATTGTCTAAAAACATAGATTTAAGCTTCCATTTCTTATTTTTATTGTTTTATTGGTTTTTGTCGACGCTTTTTTAAAAAATACAACACAACAGTAATTACAACAATAAAAATTACTTTTTGGCGCTCAAATTGCTGTTTTATAATTTAATTCCATTTATTTTGAACTGTTACCTGTTCTCATGTGTTTTGAAATGTAAATTTATCCATAGATGCTTAAAAATTACATGAAAATTGACAAAAAGCCAATTCAGATATCGAGACGCCACTAACTATCTACTATACAAAATTATTCAGAAAAAATCTGAAAAGCTGAAAGAACACAAAAGTCGTTTAAAATCAAGTAAAAGAGGGTTTGACTTGTAAATATGGCGAGTTTTAAGATTCTAAGATGTGTACAAAATTTTTTGTACTCTATGAAAATCTTTAAAAGCGTTTTCTGAGAAATTGGAATTTTCGATATTTTTCTACGCGGCAAACATAATTTTGGAAAATGTTTTTAAGATATTAAATTAAATTTGGCCAAAATGTTTTATTTGTTTCTAGCTATGTTATGAACTAGAATCTAAGCTCTCTGCCTATATTTATTTATTTTATTGACTTTTTAGTGAGAAAAATAGATGATTTTTTTAAAAAAATTCGAGTTTGTTCGCAAAGTTTGGAATATCTCCAACACCTTTCGAGGTATTAAAAATATCGTAGTTCATAACACAGATAAGCATGTTAGCTAAATACTGTGCAAATATTGATGAAATATATTCAATACAACTTCTTATAGGAGGTTTGGCGTAAGTGCAAATTTTCACTAAAATTTTGCTAAAAATTGCCTATAATTTGAAAGTGAATGAAATTTCCAATGAAATTGCATTGGAATTCTCAGTTTTATAACTCATTTTAATTAAAAACATAAATGTTTCATTAAAAATTTAAAAAATTGAAAAAAAGTGCTCCGAAGGTAGTCACATACCTTAATGCAGGTAGTAGTAATGTAACCTTAACATTTTATTACGACTTAAATGAATTTTAAACGAAAAATCAACTTTTAATTCCTTGATAGAAATATCACGCCTTACTCTATACCGAATATGTTTTTGAAAAAGTTAATTAAACTCGTAGTAAAAGCATGGAAACAAATGACACCAATTCATTTAAAGTTGATCGTCCATATTTAAAAGCATTTAGTGACTTTCGTCGCTCGGGGTAAAATCAGGCAGTCATGTCAAAGTTATATTAAAACCAATTAAACGCGTAATTATGCACATTTTTCTCTTTGCTCGAGTTTAAACTGCTTCTTTTCAAATTAAAAATAGTTCTAACAAACTAATTGATTCTTTGCAGTTGTTTATTTATGGAATTCAGGCAGTGATCTTCCATGGAAGTACATAATTTTTAGAAGAATGTTTCAGTACTAGAAGTTCTTTTAATTAATTTAATTGGCTGCAGATTTTCTTCTCTGGTTGGAGGCTAAATTTCTTGATTAGATGCAAAATGTCGTATTCCTTTTCTTGCGTTTCCTCCAGGCGATGTGTTTCGAATTGGTGCATGTTTTACGGAAGAAAATATATTCTCAAAGTGTGAATAAATTAATTTAAAAACTTTTTTGTCTTTAGTTTGTATTTGTTTCAAGGATAAATTTGTTTGATATCAGTTTTTGCTCAAATGATGTTGTTTTAAAGACTTCTAGAAAACAAATTTCACCAAAACTTTTTATCTTATTTTTTGATATATTAACAAGAACAATTTTCTTGCGCAGAAAATAGATGCCATTACGAACAGCTTCATCCCAAAGACTTTACGGATTAAAAAAATGTCAGCGTTTTGAAAATATGAATCATTTCAGCTGTTTCACGCAGTTTTCCTTTCTGTAGCCTCACTGTTTGTCCACTTATTGTCCTCCCGTTTGTGAGGTCCGGAAGTTTGGAGAGGAGGGTGCCAGCTCAGGTGTCGTCCTCGTCATCTGACCTCGGTTCAAAATTACGAGGTCCGTCCCAAAATTCGCCTTCGTGTTGCTTTAAAAATGGATGTTAATATAACTAAACTAAACTAAATTGTTTACTTTTAGAAAACTGCACAAATGTCAGAAACAAAATGAAATATCGTAGACAGTATATCTATTCAAACTTAGATTCCGAAATTAAGATTTTGAATTCTTGAATTTGAAGGTCATTAATTCAGAATCAAAGAATAATCAGGAAGTTTTCTAGACGTAACAGCACATACATCCATTTAATTTTTTTTTTTCATTTTACAAACTATCTTATAAGTTCACAGGAAATTTAATAGAATTTTTTTCGAAACAGCAAATTTCGTCTGTTTGTTTCTTAGAATTGGCTTTCTATAAGGGGGTACAAATTTGTAATAATGACCATTTTAGCATATAAGAAAAAAGAGTTAAAATAGCATGACAGGATATTTGAAAATCTTCATTTATTGTCCGTATCATATAACTAATTTTAGAGAAATTGGATTTTCATCAGAGTTGTCATTCTCATATTCAAAGCACATCTGAAAGTTATCTAGAATCTAACATTTAAAGGTAATTTTAGCCAATTTTAACTGTTGATATTTGGTCAGCTAAACTGCAAAGATAAACATATTCTCATGTAGTCATACAGGGTGCACACTAAAGTCCCTTACCACCCTTTTAACTACCAAATGGCTGCAACTATCTTCATAAGATTGGTTTCTAGGTATGACAAAGTGACTATGAGCTACTGGATGAAACAACTTACAGCTTCACCTGGTGGAAAACGGTGAAATTAGCATTATTATCTCTAAACTGCTACGAGATAGAGGAAAAAAGTGAATTACAAACTTGTAGAGCATTATCGATTTAGTACAAAAAGACACCTTGTGGATGTAAATATCTATAAGAGAATGCTTAAAATACGCATTAGTTTGTTCGCGATTTCCTGCACTCAGACGTGAGAAAACTTTCTTAGAAAGGAAAAAAAAACATCTAGTTATCACAAGATACTTTTATTTTCGATGTTCAAACTTCTCTCCGTCAGCTACCATGCACATTTGGACACTTGCTTGAACTTCACGTTGTACACGGTGTAGTATAGTTTCGTGACGTCACAGTTTCGGAAGCCGCAAACAAACAAATGAGCAATGGAAGCGTCCTGTTTAAAGCATTCATCACATAAGGAGACTTTTTGTACTAAATAGATGATGCTCTATAACTCTGTGATTCACTCTTTTCCTCTATCTCGTACCGTTTTAGAGATAATAACGTTAACTCCGCCGTTTTCCACCAGGTGGCACTGTAAGTGGTTTCATCCAGTAGCGCATAATCATCACTTTATAATGCCTAGACACCACTCTTATGAAGATAGCTGCAGCCATTCGGTAGTTAAAAGGGTGGTAAAGGACTTTAGTGGGCACCCTGTATAAACATGGATTGGATTACTTTTATTCATTCGATCTACAACATAAGAAAGGGCATTTTCTTTTCAAAGCACAAAAGTAAACAACAAGTAGGAGAGGAGAGCTCTTGGGAATGCAGAGAATTCGGAAAATGATTTGTGTTTCACTTGTAAACAGTGGATTGCCTTGGAAGGGTAGAGTTTGGAAAGAAGTGTAAATTTAGGATGGACGAAGTTCACGAAAGCAAAGTTTGTACTTTTGTACGTCTGATGCAATCAAACCTGACAAACACAAGATAGAAAAATTAAGCCTACAACATTATCATGCTACTGTGTCTCAGACTAAACGTTCGAATCCTCTTTAATTTTCTCCTTTATTCGTTAATAATATCATTGAAACGGTGTTAATTTTTACTTTCTAATATCTCGGTTAGCGTATTGTTATTGTTTAAATCAAACACTTGACAGAGCAGACTTTTGGACCTGGATCTTTCAAATTCGACACGTAGTTAGTTATAGGTTAGTTGGTGCTCAGTAAGAAAGAGTTTTTAAAAATTTAATTAGATTTGCAATTGAAAACAAAATAATTTTTTTCAGTATCTTCCGAGCGTATGATTGCACAAAAAATTTATAATTTTAATTTTTCTATATTTTCCATAAACAATTGTTTTATGGAAACTTTAAATTTTAAATAATTAGCTGTCAGTGTTACCAATTTTATTTCCGCAAAATTTCTGATTACTTCTAAAAAATTTCAAAATTTGTTTAAGCAAAATTCTGTAACAAGTTTTTTCCTTATATATTCTTAGTAACAAAATAGAAAGATTGTGAATAAATGATGTGAATTTAATAGCCTCCATGCGACTAAACAAATATAAATATCAGACATTTCGTTTTATTTCTAATTAATGCTCTAACATATTTAATTGGGCCTTTTTTAAAACATGAAAACGTTTTCAGGCTGGAATATTTCCTATAAATTTAATGATGTAAAAATCCTTACTCCTCAGAGAATACAACTTCCGATGCAATCAAGCCAGATGAAGACAAGATAGAAAAATTAATAATAATATTCACTAGTATAATAACAAACATTATCATATTATGATATATTTTTTCTGCGAGCACTTAGTTAAATTTCCATAACATTTAGGTTTTAAAATTATAAACTTATTCGGTTTAACTGTGTAATCTCGAGGGGACCTTTTTCTTTTAGATCCTTTAAAACCGGCCTGTTTTGGGATGCTAAGGCATGAATTGGACTCTCCCAACCTGGGTGGTCATTTACCCGACCTGCTGTAATTTTCCCTTAAGGCGCAAAGAAATGGGATGTGGTGCTCAAGGATAATTGGAGCCGCTAACACGCTTATCTCCTAAGCGATCTCAGAAATTCACCTCCCCTCAAAAGAAGCCAACCGCCTCCGACCAGCCTTTGTCGTCATTAAGGGAAAATTTCTAGATCACCCCGGACCGCCTAGCTCGGTATGAGAGGGTTAAAGTTGCTTTTCCAAAGATAATTTTGCTTCGACTGTGAAATTCTGTTTATTAGTGTCAACAGTGTAATTTCACTGAAACTAAAAGTAATCGTTTTGGGTCTATTCATGCGATAAATCTTCGTACGATGTGATGATTGGCATCATCTGGTGCCCAATATGCCCTTTCCCACTAAATTCAATGCCTAAAGAAGTCTTGGAGATTTTGTGTCATTTTGTTAGCCTGGACAATAACGAATTTCCATAAACATACCAAATGAAAGGTCCGCCTTATGTCACCGCTTAAAAAACCTGCTGTCCATGTGGTTGAACGGAATTGCGGGCGCGCCTGCGCAAATTTTACAACAAACACACACATTCACAGTCTTATTCGCATTCTCACATACGGAGTCAAAATTGTCTGAAGGTCATTTCTATTCCTTCACGCTACCCTTCTCTTCAGGATTAAATGGGTTTATCCGAGTTTCAAGGAGATTTCATTCTGTTTTATGCTTCTATCGTAAAAGTTACGACGCGCGCCCGCTCGTGTAATTTGATATTTTTTTCACGTCTTAACGTTTCAGTTTGATAATTATATAACCAGTGCGCAGTACAGCGATATAATATTTCATTTTACATTGTCAAAAATATTGAATATGCAATAAACCTGCCAATAATACACCAAGCCGAAGAATTTTCTTGAGAAACCTCAGTCTTATGAAAACGATCATCAGAATCCATGGAATACAGTAGGTGCAATATACAGGGTTCCCACTTATATCAGTTACAACCCCTTAACTTCTAAACGGTGACAGCTTAGGCCATAAAGTTGGTGTCTAGGTATAGTAAAAAGGCTACTCGGTTAGACAACTTACAACGCCATCTATCGGCAAATTTTGGAATTAACGGTCCTATCTCGTAAACCGAGAAAGATACGAGGCAAAAGTCAATTAGAAAGTTGTAGAGCACTCTCTATTTAGAACGAAAAGATACCTTGCGCACATTAATACTGAAAACATAATGCAACAAATGAACAATTGTTTGGTCACTATTTCGAAAATTGTCATGTCATAAAGAGTGGAAGAAAGAAACTGAGACACGACCCTGTCTTCTGGCTCATTTATCTATATTGCTCAAAATGCTCTCCGTTAGCCACTATACACATTTACACTCTGGACTGGATTTCTCGCTGCACATTGTGCAACATGGCAGGTGTTACGGAGGCACAAGCATCAGTAATGCGTCGTCGAAGATCCTGCAATGTTAGGGGAAGGGTTACATTCCCCTGCGCCACAACAAAGGCTAGTATTTAGTCCGTAAGGTGGTCTTTTCTCGCTTCGCTCGCGTTTCACGACGTTTGATTATGATTTTCATAGTGCTGAAAATCACAGTCACACAAATGTT
>BGPR01030067.1:0-18906 GCA_013235015.1 Araneus ventricosus
CTGATACTTCGTTCGGTTACGTATTGCTCACTCACTTCATACTTTTTTGTTTACATAAAGTCATGAAAAAAAATTCGTAAATAAAAAAAATTAATATTTTTTTTAAAATTGCGAACTTGACTGTGAGAAAAATTGAATTGTATTATGGATTAAAATTTACACCAGAACCATGAGACATTATAACATATGGTATCAAAATCAAGTGCATATCTATAATATTTTTCAAGTATTTACAGAAAACTACTAATTCGCTGTTGGCAGACAGCAGCTCACTTTTTTGAGGGACTGCATATTGTATTTATTGCATTTTGCTCGGTCTACTTTTCATGAATCACAAGCTTTAATAATCCATAAAATCAACGGTTGAATGAATATTTTTTTATTTTCATATAAGACGGTTTTAACTCAGAAATAAATTTTGCTTTTCTTTTTTGAAATTAAACATTTTATGTTAATCTGATTAAAGTACCCGACTGTTCAACATTTTTTCATTCTGATTCAGACTAAACAAATCCTTGATGGTATAACATTATTACACAAGATAAAATTAATATTAAAAAGTTATAGACTCCAACCACGAGGAATGCGAAAATGAGCCGATAAATTTGTATTTCTAACCATTCTGAAATCTAACTGCAGAGCTGATGAATTAAAACATTCAAATATGCAAGCGATGAGTATATTTTAAAAATTACGGGGGAAAATTCATAGTTGCAATCAATTTTAGGTTAGATTATAAATTTTATCTAAACTCATATGTAATCATTTTCTTAAATTTATTGAAATCATACTAATTGCAAACGACAAATTTTCCAAATAATTAACAAATTACGCTAAATTCCTAATATCAATATAATTTAAAATTCAAATATTTTTTTATTTATATGTTTTATCACAAATTTTCAAATATAATAAAACAGAACGATAGGTTCTTGCTCTTAACAGTATTATTAGAATCCTTTTTAACAATTTCCCCATATTACATAAATTATTTTGTTACTTTGCTGCTGTGAAGACAATAGAAAAGTCTTAAAAGTATCTTACTCAATCGAAGCTTTTTTTTTTAACCAATTGTAGTGTTCTCTCCCCACAACACACCTCAGTATAGCTGCGTTTTCTGTTAACCTTCATAGTTTAATTGAAGAGAATAAAAGGCCTTAGAACATTGTCTCTTCAAGTGTTTTGGGTTCAAAATTTCACCGAACTCAAGTTTTAAGCACCAAAACTAAATACGAATTTCATGTATCTAGCTTATGCGCCTTTCACAAGAAAACTTCGCATTTGCATACCAGCATAAACAGACTGCCGACCTTTTCTTTGATGGAGCTTCAGAACTAAAATTTGGCACATATGAGATCTAGTGATAAAATCATTATACAAATTTTATCCATCCAGCTGTTTGAGTTATTTTTTTTTGAACTAATGTGGAAGGATAGACAGTCTTCTGTGGGACGGATTTCTTCTAAGTTTGATACAAATCTACAATTTTGGTGAAAAAAAACCCACTTAACAATTTGTCCCTCTATCTTGTTCCATTTTTTAAGATATAGTGTTGGCAGGTGGCGGGCATAGAATTAGAAAATGCCGTTTTCGGACTCCAAAGGTTCTAAAGCGTGAAGATTCACTATCTTGTATATTTCGTATAGGAACAGTAAAGGTATTGATTTCCCAGAAGCCATGAACTCATCATAATAAATATCCAACCTATACAGGTTCTTTCAATAGCTTTAGGCAGGTAAACTTTATTTCCGTGATTTAAAATCCTATTTTTTATAATTTAAAATCTTTAAATGTTAAACACTTACTAATTCTGTTGATATGATAAAAAATATTGTCGAACTCTATTTAAAGCAAAACATGTAATATATCTATTGCTTGCTGACAAAAATAAGTTTCCTGTAGATTTCCTATCCGATTAAAATATCCTCTGTCTGAAAAAGTAAAATCTCACTTTTAGCCAGAGCTTGACCAAATTCATTGGCTTAAAATATCGCGGCGGAATTCATTTCTCACCAATCAGGTGAAACCCATTATAAAACAAGAGGAGGTCATTTCATTCAGTAACATTTGTGTGGGTAATAAATTTTTTAGGGTGGTGTCAGTAAATAGATTAGATTTTAAAGTCATGAAATGTCTAATTTTTAATCTAAAATCCTTGAATATTTGAAAAAGAATGTTCATATTAAACATCAGTCTGAATTCGCCTTTCTGGATTTTTCTGAAATTTCTACAGAAAAAAAATAAAGCTTTTTTTTTTTTCAATTAACTAGCTCAAATTATTTAATATATGCTCTACTGTGTTGGCATCAATGGAGGGTTTTATCCACAAATTCTTTTTATCTCAAAGAACTTACAAATTGTGTACAGTATTTGACCATATGAAAAATAGCAAACGGATGAATTATTGAAAAAAAATCTCAGTTTCCAGTGAAGTAATGATTAATTCAGTTAAATCAGGTTTTTTTTATCTGAATAGACCTGTCCCTTGAACCATGCATCGAGCACTAGTTTTGTGAGATTCAATATCTCATACCTGAGTTACAGATTCCCATCATTTAGTTGCATACTGTACATTAATGAGCAGGTCTAGTGGAAGGTGCAGCAGTGTAGTCATTTTATCTTTTAATATAAATTCTATTTTTTAACTATGTTGATTAGCTGTTACCGTTAAATACTTTAGAGGAATGATTATTTCTATTCACGTGGCCTTTAGCCTTTTCTCCCCCCCCATAACATTATTCAAAATTCTCCATTACTTTTAGGAGTTCTCCCATTATTTTAGTGGTAATTGCTTGAGATTTTTTCATTGT
The DNA here is from genome assembly GCA_013235015.1 of Araneus ventricosus. Taxonomy (NCBI): domain Eukaryota; kingdom Metazoa; phylum Arthropoda; class Arachnida; order Araneae; family Araneidae; genus Araneus; species Araneus ventricosus. The sequence continues at coordinate 2,811 of BGPR01030067.1, forward strand.
TTTAAAATATCTTTATTTAATTTAATTTTTTGTTATTTTTTTTTCATTGTTCTTGTAGAAATTCAGTACTTTCCAAAAAATTCGAAAATCCATTTTTAACTTTTGCCAATGAAGCAATATTTTTATTATCGGTATTTTTGTATTTATTAAAATTAAAGGCTAAAAATGTGTGTCAATAATTATTTTGATCAATATAAAATTTGTATTTCATTTTATAAAATATTGTAATGAAGATCCATTCAAGTTTTTTAAAAATTATGCAGAGAAAACATATTTAAAAATGCCTTACTTTGAACTGTAATGTTTTTAATGATATAATTAATGATAACAATTGCTATTTGGTAATCGTATCTCAAACTGTTGTAAAATAACTGACACCTTCAAGAATGATATTGTTCCAAAAATATCTGCTTCAAATCTGATATTTCTCAAAATCAGGTGAGTTCTCTCTGCAGAATATTTTCTGCAATTAACCTATGTTTACATAGAATGATAACTTCAAAAATATAGATTCTAAATTAAGTTTCTATTTTGCATTAGCAATGATTATACTGTAAACATGATTTTACTAACTAGAACTGCTTTAATCATCTGAAAGATCTTGAATTAGTGTTACGGGATTTGAAGCAACAAAGGCTATTATCCCCTACTTCCAATTAGATGCAGTGCTAAACGTTCCAAAAAACTTGAGCAGGTAGTTCCATAGCAAAGGTTTAACCAGTCCTTGTCAGTATCAAAACAATCCCAGCGGTAATTCACAGGATGTCTAAATGGAGAATAAACAATGGATCCGAAACACTTGTTGCCAAATAGATGCAGCTAATCAATGTCGAAGTACTTCAGAGTTTGAATAAAGATGAGAAGTTTATTCTTGTTGACGAGAACATGAGACAAAAGTACATCATAAGTGATGTTTGCAGAAGCTATATTTAATTTTCTCCAGAATGTAACTCTGACAGATGCATATTTTTGGCACCTTAGTAGAATGTGAGAGATGTCATTTATTTCGTTGCATACTCTGCACAAAGGATCGGGATGGAGGTTGAATCTTGAAAGAAGACCTGGGGTTGTAATAGTTTTGCTAATAATGCGAGCAATTAATCTATCTTGTACTCGGTTACCAGTCCATTTAGAAATGGTTAAAATGTCCGGGAAGTTTCCAATTAATAATTGGTATTTACTTTTATGGTAGTTTTCTTCAGTTATTTGGAATGATTGCTTTTTGAGGTGGGAAAGAATGTCCTCTGAGGCAATCCAATCTATGTAAGGTGAAGAGTCTGAAACTTGCTTTGCGATATAGTCTGCCTTTTCATTCCAAGAAACCCCAGAATGACCAGGAACCCACATAAGTGCAATTTTTTGATTAAGATTTTTTCGGATATGGATTTTTGCGCCAGGGCCTGGATGACTTTCGGGGAGTGGAAAGATATATTTTTCAGAGACCGAAGTGCCGAAAAACTGTCTGAGAGGATTAAAATATCTTTTTCCGGAATAACGAGTTCATCCAATGCTTGGCATATCGCTAAGACTTCAGCAGTGAAAACGGAGTTTAGAGGGTGAATACGATAACAAAATTGCTGTAAGCAAGAAAAACCCGCAATGGAGGTGTGACAATGAGATTTAGAACCGTCAGTGGCGATGATAAAATGATTTGGGAAAAGCCTTTGGATTCAATCAGTGAAATCCGAGGAGATTATTGAAGAAGGAAGTTCTTTGTTTTGAAAATAAAAGTCATTAAGAAAAATTTCACATGCGTGTGGGTTGGAGTGTGGAAAAACGGGAAGAGATATTATATGGTCTGGAATGCAATTGAGGTTGCGAAAATTGATTCTGAGAGACTCTGCATCTTTTTCGACCAGTTGTGAGTGAATTCTATCAGGTGTATGGAATAATGCAGAAAAGGGTTGAGTCGCGAGTTGTTTAATAAAAAATTTTATTGCTAACCGCTTGATTTTTCCTGACAGAATTTCCTGCCCTGCTAGCTTAAGCAAGATAATGTTAGGAGTCCAAATTGGAACTCCGAGGGCTATTCTGAGGGATGTAGTTTGTATGACATTACAGGATTTGAGGTGTGTTTCTGAAAATTTGTTAATGATTGGAGAGCTATAGAAAAAAAGGCTAAGGATACTGTTATTAGTAATTGTGATTAAATGTTTAGTTCTAGGACCATTTCTTTTATAACCAAGCATCTTAAGACCATTAATTTTTTTAAGCGCTTTATTTCGTAAACTTCTGAGAATCTGTCCGTTTTGATTGTATTTTGAAAACTGGATTCCAAGGTATTTGATCGATTCACTCTATGGAAGTGGAATGCCAGCATAAGTTATACGTGGAAAGGAGGCGACCTGTTTGTTTGATAATTCAATTATTGCGCTTTTTTCCGGGCAGATAGTTAATTTCCAGTAACTGAAAGATCTGTGTCAAGTTAGTTATACTGCCAATGAATGAATGTTCCAATTTACATGACATATTACACTATTTGTCCTCTAAAAAAGCCAGAAAAATAAAAAAAAAAAGTCTAAATTATTTTTATGTATTTTTTTTTAATTCCCTTTCTGTTGATTTTTTTTACTTTTGTGTTGACTATGTTGTGACTGAACTGTGTTCTATTTTCAGAGAGAAACACAAAATGCTGAGATCCAGAAGTTTGTTTTCAATGATGAAATATTAGCTATATATAAAGCAGCAATACAGTGTCCTAAAGAGAAATCTAGTGCCATATATTCCCAATCCACATCAGTTTCCAATCTTTCAAAATCAAGTGACAAGACTTTATTTAGCTCAGACAATCGTTTTGAACAAAGTAAAACTTCTCTTCAAAATGAGAATGTTTTGCAGAAGTTGGGTGCTTTAATTAATGAACAACAAAATCTAGAAGGGTGTATTTTGGTGCAGAATGATTGTGTTTGGGAATGTAGATTAAGGTATGTAATTTTCAAATGTTCTATTAATTACTGACTCTTAACCCTCCGTCAGGGACAATAGTCAATCGGCGAGTTCGGGCCCAATGTGCCTGGTAGGCACAGGTAAAATAATATTGTAACTAATATTATTAATAACAATTAATTTTAATTTTATCATTCTAATTGTAATCACTGATCTTCGTGGGGATGTTTAAAAGGGGAAAAAAATCAAATTCGTCTTTTGGTGGGTGGAGGTTATGAGTTTTCTCTATCGTCTACAATGGGACCAAACCTTTTCAGACACATTTGGAGGAGGATGTAGATTCCAACCGGCTTTACACTTTTTCCAACTTTTATCTCTTCTTCTATGCAATGGTTCATGTTAATTGATGAGAAAAATCACTTGAGAATTTATTCCACTCATATTCAGTATTGTCAAAATTATGACTGTTGCCCAGCACTTGATGCTTCAGCTCACTCTGTAAATCATGCACATTTGGTCTGCAGTATCAACACCACCCTTGTTGGAACGGGGAACTTCAGCATTTTTTAAAAACACATGAAAGCAATCCAGATTTATAGAAAAAATCATTCTAATTCCAAATATGAAAGTGAAATTTTACATAAAAATTTATTTAGATATTGAGGGTGAAAGATGCACTGAAATAGCAGGAATGATGATGCAATCCGAAACGTACTCTGATTGGCCGAGTAGATTTTGACCTCACATGTTCCTTCCTTCGCATACTTCTCTTTCGCTACTTTTATACCATGTTTTGATTCATGGCGTTTGTACTTACATTTTAGAAGTGAAGTGTTTGGCTTTTCTACTATTCAACGTTTAATTTCATAATGGATATTGGTTTTGTACAAGGTAAATCGGATAATTTGTCAAGGATTGATTCTACAGTGATGACAAAGAAACTAAACACAAAACGCCGGCTCGTAAATTATCTCGTAAGAAAAGCAGTTGGTACCTTCCCTTGAATGCATTCAGTAACCGGAACAAAACTCTATACTATACCACAATAGACTTCACCTTAGGAAAAACCGGTAGGTTTTCAAAAGCATCAGACAGCAATAAATTGAAGAGGGTTCCTGGGTCATTCCGAGAAGACGCTGCGATTTCTGTCGCAGAAGAAAAAAGGAAAAGCTAAGAACCTTATTTTGCTTGATCTGTGAAATTTCGTATGCCTACATAAAAAAACAAAAACACCCAGTAATTTACTTATTTCAGAAGTTCTACTCAAAATAAATTCAGGTACGGCATATTTTTAAAAAATACATTCTTTGAAAAATTAATTTTTATTTTATATAGTTTTATATTACTCCGTTATGATGAATATAAATTATTTACTTCGTACAAGTATTAATTTTAAGATATAAGGGTAATAAATATAAAAAATCCGGTAAAAATAACTTATATAAAGAAACCTGTATAAATTTATAATAATATTCAAACACGACCGAATGCGACTAATCTAGAAATTTAAGGGCTACCGTGTACAAATCGACAAACCCTAGATGTGCAGTGAGATAAATTTATCTACTTTTTTCAATTGTAATAATTGATAAGTAAATTGACTTTTTGAGGACTGATTTTGATTTGAATATACTCATTGAATCTAAATTATTTATTTTACATAAAAAATTCTGTGAATTATTTTCTTGCACTACAAATTCAAACGATTTTCATCATCAAAAAAGTCATGAATTTAAACTTATATTTCAGATATTCTAATTAATTTTGAATGGTACTGTTTTTTAAAAAAATATAAGAAACATTTGAATATCCACGGCAATAATATAAGCAGTTTTTTTTTTTTTTAATCTTAAAGAAGTTGGGGCAGCCTCTGTGCCACCGCCCCTCAAAGGGTTAAAATATAAATTCTATTTAATCAAATAGAAGGAAAAAAATTAATTAAATTTAATTATTTGCTTTAAAATTCATAATTAAAATATCACCTTATACTTATATTCAAAACAAAACGGATATCGTGTTCAAGGCTGTTTTTTACTGTGCTTCGTGATAAACAATTTTAATAGATATAATATAGATAAATTACTCGTTGGATGTCGTTATAGTTGTAATAACACATTTAGGAATAATACAATACTTGTATCTTTCCACCAGTATTTTATCCAGTGCGGTATTCGGAAAACATAGAAGAAAAAAAAAAAAAATTCTCTATAGCGAGCAAACGGGAGCTCTCCCCTGTTTGGATACGTGTGATGTCAGACCCGCTTCGCGCCAAAATGGATCGTTTTTCCCGCGTCATCTGAGAGGCGAACTTTCTTTGCAAGTATAAAAAAAAAATGCGTAGAATTTGTTTTTAATGTTATTATTCATTTTGAAGCATTTTCAATCAATTAGAAAAATAAAAATAATGCTGAAATTCCCCATTTTAGAAAGTGTCCATATCTGGCTTCTTTTGCTTTCCAGATGTGGGATCGATGGTTGTCATTAGGAAACTAGGATACGGGAATCATGAATGTCTTCACTTTCAGAACATATTCCGTCAGTGAAGCCAAACATGCTGGTGTATTCATTCTTTGCTTTGGCCGAAACAAATTGTGATGGCAATTGTTCTTTACAACAATAAATTTCACATGCTAGTCATGTAGTTTTTACCACTAGTGTAAAATAAACACTAGTGGTAAAAAAAATCAGATATTACGAACCTTCAAAATATGTGTGACAAATTCGAGCGCAATGTGACTGTGAGATCAATATAGATATAACTACAATCCACAAAGTGGGAGCATCAACTGAGGAGGGGGATTCCAACCAACAGGTAAATTAAGGGGACTACTAAGAGGGACAAACTTCAATCCTTTCTAAAAGGGGAGGGGGAACAAAAACATCTTAACTGTGCCTGACGGAGGGTTAACGGAAATTTTCTATACATTGAAATAGAATTAAAATATACATTAGAGATTTTTTTACAGAAGTTATGATGAATCTTAGGACTCTATAAATGGAGTACTGATTTGAGCATCGTTACTCTCAAAAAGCTTTGAAATGACACTTTTATGGAATTTAGTTTGATAAATTTCAAATAATGGTGCTATATCTGACCAAAGGTGCTTAAGCAGTTGTGGTTTTAAAAAAATATATTTAGAAATGTGAAAAAATATAAGTATTTGAAGAATTTCTACTTCTATTATTTGAAATCAAACATAAAATTAATTGCAGTTGACCATCGATTAGCTGGGTTAGCCTGGGTTGAGGATAGTTCAAGTATTCGTAAATGATCTGAAAACTTGAAAATAAAACTTTCTTGTGGGAATGAGCATAAACCTAAATAGAAAACTGATTAGTTGTAACTGCGCGTAGCTCATGTGACATTAGTGTAGCTGTTCTATATAACTATTTTCTCAGTCATGTTTCTGAAAAAAGGAAATTTAAAATGTTGTTTGAATGAATGTTTTTAACAATCCTTTTAATATTACATATTTTTAAATTCTTTTATTAAACTTCTTTCATGTTAGTGGTAAAGATGGAATTGTGTAATAGATTTTTCATTGACCTGAGGTGCTAGAGTTCTGAAACCAAGTGCAATTTTGTGTTCCCAATGATAGTAAAATATTTTAATATTTTCAGAACCAAATCTTCTGAGTTGTTTGCTTTTCCATGTAAACCTATTTGAAAAGTGAGTGGCCAAAGATCATTTACCTGTAACAAAAACAGATATGTCCCCCAGCAGAAGAATGCCTCGAAAGCGTTGGAGCACTCACTTCCTTGAACTTGAATTTGTGTTATGGGATTTGAAGCAACAATGGCTATTATCCCCTACTTTGCAATTAAATGCAGTGCTAATTCCAGAAAAAACACTCACTTCCTTCTCCTACTTGAACTTGAATCGAGCAATGAAAGTCCTCTCTGGAAAGATTGATTGATTGATTGAGATGGGATAAGATGGGATTTTTAGCAACAAAGGCCATTATCCCCTGGTGTCACAAAGGATGCACTCAATAAATGTCACAAAGGATGCACTCAATAAATGTCACAAAGGATGCACTCAATAAATGTCAAAAAGATGCACTCAATAAATGTCAAAAAAGATGCACTCAATAAATGTCAAAAAACTTCAAAGATTGAAGAAGAATCCTAAGATGCCGCTTATCAGAAACAGCTTTTTGAAAAAAGGCTTTTAATGAGGAACACAATTGAAGATCAAAATTAAGTTTTGCGCAGAGGATTGACCTATGATTTGAGTATTTGGAACAGATTAGAATAATGTGTTCAATGTTATTTTCACGGTTGCAAACTTGACAACGAGGATTATTGTGTAAACCAAATCTATGCAACAGCGCCGGAGTAATAATCATCCGGGTTAAAGACGTGCAATAATGATATCCTGTCTTCTATTTCTGAGCCAAGGAGTAAGAGTTAACATGGTGGGAATGTTGCCAATAGATTCTTGATATATGCTGGTTTGAAAGGAATGGTTCGTTTTTCGAAGAGAAATTGACTGAAAATGAGAAATTATATCTGCATAAGCAACCCACTCTAGAAAAGGGTGTGGCTCCGTGACAGCTTTGCGAGCAAGTCTGCCTTTTCATTCCAATGGATTAGTGAATGCCCTGGAGTCCACACCAAACAAATTTTTTGATGAAAATTTTTCCTAACAAGAATTTTGCCAGCTAGTCTGTGAATAACCTTTGGAGACTTGATTGTAAGGACTTTAATGCTTGAAGAACTGAGTAACTGTCTGTCAGTAAAAGTAAGTTTTTATCTGTGGCAGAGAGTTCATCAAGGGCTTGACAAATTTCCAAGGCTTCCGCCGTTGATTGATTGAGATGTGATGAGATGGGATTTTTAGCAACAAAGGCCATTATCCCCTAATGCCAAAAGGCTTCCGCCGTAAAAATGGAATTGATGGGGTGAATTCTATAAACAAAAGATTGCAGGTTTGAGATACCCGCGATAGATGTGAGAGAATGTGATTTGGATGCATCCGTGGCAATGATAAGATAGTCCTGAAATTCTTTGTATACAACTTCTTCAAAGAGGTCCTTGATCAGAAAAGCAGGATGAGCTTTATTTTGGAAACTAAAATCAGAAAGAAAAATTTCACAAAAGTTATTTCGCGAGATGAGGGTATCAGGAAAAGCAATAATATGGTCTGAAGAAGTGTCCAGATCTGTAAACAAATTAGCAATCATTTCTTCATCTCTTTTAATTAATTTAATGCTAGGTTTGCAGTTTTGATCATAAATGGGAGAATGAACACCGTTGGCAAGTTGCCTGATAAAGAACTGCGCCGCTAATCTCTTGATTTTTTTCCGACAGCACTTCCTGACCCACAATTTTCATGAGCACAATGTTTGGGGTCCATTTAAGCAGCCCGAGAGCTACTCTGAGAGCCATATTTTATATAGTATTGCAGGCTTTATATTGAGTTTCAGAAAATTTGTTTGTGATGGAACAACTGTAATAAAAGAGACTGCAAATACTATTGTTTGCTATGCTTATAAGATCCTTTGTTCTGGTGCCGTAATTCTTGTATGCAATAGATTTTAGAGCGTTAATTTTCCTGAGGGCTTTAGATCGAATAGTTTTCAATATAACACCATTTTGGTTAGTTTTGGAAAAATTTATACCTAAATATTTGATAGTTTGTTTCCAAGGGAGAGGAAAGCCTGCATATGTAATTCGAGGGATGGACTGAAGTTTCTTTTTTGAAAGGTCAGGTATAGAGCATTTTTAGGACTGATATTGAGTTTCCAGTATTTACACCATTTGTAAACATTTTCCATCGTATTCTGCAGTTTCTTTGAAATATGATCTAAAGACGTATGAGCACAAAAGATAAAAATGTCGTCAGCAAAAATTGAATATTCTACATCCACATCAAGGGTTTCAGAAAAATCCGCATGAAAACATACGAAAAGGATTGGCGATACAACACTGCCTTGAGGCAAACCTTTCTGAACAGGTTTAGTCCCAGAGAGAGAGTTTCTCCAACGAACTTGAAGGGTCCGATTTTGCAAAAAGTTTTGCAGGACCTTTGTAATATTACCAGTGATTCCAAGCTGAAGACACTTAAAGATAAGACCATCAATATATACAGTATCATATGCACTTTTAATATCTAGACTTATTCCGATAAAGTATTTTTTATGGCTATGGGCTTCAGAAATGGCAGTGTGAATTCTGTAAACTGCAAGCTGATTGTCCCTGAGGGGAAGAGAGACATTCACAGAAGGGGGGATTTTTTTTTCAGTTAGTAAATGTTGAGTAATACGCTGAATCAAAATTCTTTCGAAAACTTTTGAAAAAACAGAAGTGAGAGCAATTGTTCTATAAGAGTTAATTTTTGTTTTGTCCTTATTAGGTTTTGGAATTGGGACAATAATCGAATGTTTCTATTCCTCAGGTATATAAGAAGTGGTAAAAACTTCCTGAAAAAATGAAGTAATGCATGTTAAGTCTGTGTTACTGAGTTTTTAAAACCAATTCGCTGTAATGCCATCAGCACCCGGGGTTGAATTCCGCGTTTTTTGGACAACTTGTCTGACTTCCTGAAGATGGATAGGAATATTAAAATGAGAATTACAATCTTCACAATAATCCAAAGGAATTGGCTCGTGCTTCATGCTATTGTCGGAGAAAAAATCAGCGAAAAGATTACTTTGCTGAACAGGATTTGAAATGTAATGATTATTGTGCAGAATAAGATTTACTCTGTTTATTTCTTGGTTTGTATGATTGTAAATCCTATTAAGCATGGAATAAAACATACTAGGATTTTTGGTTATGTTGCATATTTTATCCCAATAATTTCGACTGGCCTTTTTAATATGAAATCGAAGTTTTGCTGCATACTTTTTATGTTTCATCCAATCTGATTCCGAAACAAGGTGAAGGGCTCTTTTGTGAAAAAGTATTTTCAGTTTTTGAAAGTTGTGACAGGATAAGTTCCACCAGGGAGGATAATTTTTAGCCGGTAGTGTTACAATTTTTGTATTTTTTCTAATCACTTCTGAAACTTTATTTGTCAAAGTATTAAGACTAGTATTTGTAGTTTAAACTGTGGCAGAGTTACTCATAATCCGGTTCCAGTCTATTGACTTTATTTTCTTTGGAGTGTGATCCAGAATCGACCATGTGATGATAACAGGGTAGTGATCACTTTCAAAATTCGATTCCGAAACATAGCAGTCAACAGCATGAGAAATAGATGCGGAGCAAATGAAGAGATCGAGAAGGGAAGCTGATCCAGTGTAAGCGGCATAAGTGGGATTAGAAGAGTTAAGGAGAATGAAACTGGAGTTTTGTAGCCATTCAACGAAGTCATTACTTAGAAGAGAGGATCTGTTTGATCCCCAAAAAGGGTGATGAAGATTCAAGTCTCCGAAGATAAAAACAGGAATTGAAAAGGAATCAAAAAAATATTTCACATTTTCTATATTAAGTCCTTGAGGAGCGTACAGGTTAATAATGATAAAATGAAAGTCTTTAAAATGAACTTCGACTGCAAGAATCTCCTGATTGAAGTTATGGGAAAAGCCTGTAGGAATGATTCTACCAGAAGCATTTTTAGGAATGGCCGTAAGCAGTCCCCCTCCGGGTCGACCTTGCCTATCAATATAAAAATAATTTTTTGAAGAACAAAGGCGGTGATCTTCATGTTTAAGAAAAGTTTCCTGAAAACCCAAAATTCAGAAGTAGAAAATGGTGGAACTTTAAGCCATTTTTTTTTATTTTATTTTTAATGCCCCTACAGTTCCACTGAACAAAAGTCATAATGGAAAACTACGGAAAAAATGGCCCTAAAAGAAAGACAAGGAAAACTTGCCTACTCGCAGAAATAGTCCCAAGTGGATGTAAATAAGAACTGAACAGTTGAAGAGAAGCAATAAACCCTATTGCATGAGAAAAAAGAATTGAAAACATTGAAAAGCAAACACTCAAAAGGAGCAAAACAAAAAAACACAAGAAACAAAGCTTTTGGACTGAAAAAAAGAGTCCGAATAAATATCTTGCACGTTCTTGCCACCTGTATCCCATTGCATAGGAAGGCTTGTACTAAGATCCAAATTTTTCGGTAGTTTCTTTTTTTCGGGTAGGTGACGTATTTGTCTCTAAACTTTGTACGATGATTTTGTATATGTTCTGCATGATGGACTCAATGGTCTTGTGCAACATTTCCGCAAAAATTGCAGTCTGTTCTTCAAATTTTTTGTTAATCGATTGAAGGAGGCATTCGAATTTTTCATTAACAGATTGAAGGAGAGCTTCAAATTTTAGGTTGACTGTATCTTGTAGGTCGGCGGAGGCTGGAGGACTTTTGACAGCTTCGGAATATTTCATATTTTGTAAATGAAATACTCTTCGAGCTTCGCTAGTGGTGATATGATTCCGGCATTTGAATTCCAATATTTTTTTCTCTTTAATGTAAGCCGGGCATGAATTTGATTTAGCATTATGAGGTCCTTTACAGTTGATGCATTTTTCGTGTCCTTGACAAGGTCCAACATGTTCTTCACTGCAAAGAAAACAAACATTAGTTTTGTCACAGATTCAGGAAGCGTGTGCAAGAGAATAACATTTTGTGCACTGGTGAGGTTGGTCTATAAAGTGTTGAATTTTTTGGTTAATGAACCAGATTTTAATTTCATCAGGAATAGTTCTACTAAGGACTGTAATTAGTACTGGAGACATATCTTTCACTGAATTTTGTTTCAAAAATCTTTGCATTTCGATAACGTCAATATCATTTTTCCCTTGAATTTCTTCTGCCAATTCCTCCATGGGAGTATTAACCGGTATGTCGGAAATCAAAAATCTGGAACAAATATTTTCCCATATAACGTACGTACTGATGTCTGTTTCCATGAATTTAGTCAAGGAGAGGAGTTGGACAGCACAAAGCGGATCCTTAGTTGTAAATAAAATTTTCCCCTGTCTAGTATATTTCATATTTTCAATGTTGTCATGTCTGTTAACTACCTGCTTGATAAAAGTTTGAACCCGAAATGGGTTCGAATGAGGTAATTTCTTGTTTTTATCCGCATCTGAAACTATAACATTTATTTCGTTAAACTGTTTTTGTCTAGCACGAAGAACAAGTTCATTAGGAGTTTTGTTGCTCTTGAAGTAAATATTGTTCTTAACTGTACCCAAAATCTTTGGTTTTTCGTTACTCATATTTAATCCAGCATCACTGTTCGATACTTCAAAATTCGAGTACGTTTTGCCAAGAGGAAAAAAAGCGAAAAAAAAATGGACAGATAAGCTTACCTGTCTTCTTCAAACGGAGAAAAGAAAATCCAAAAAGCACCTTACGTTAAGAAATACACACTAAGCAAACACAACAGTAGGTGAGAAGCCTTCAAATCGAACGATTTTGAATTTTCCCACACAACTCTCAACCTTCCAATTCCTTACATGTGTCTGAACCTGTGTTGGTAAATAATGCACACCCCTCTGGAAAGATATAAAAAGATTGGGAACATTTCATAACAACTCTATTAAATGCTTAATTTTTAAACAGTTTTTTTACTGCTTTTTAGTTTATATTTCATAACTCATTATTATAATTATTATCAAATCTGGTAATAGATTTTTCTCAAATTCACTACCGGATAGTGCCTCTCATGATGAATCTAAACTAATAAAATTAAACAATTTGTTGATATTTAAGTTCTAAAAATATTAAAATATTGTTGTTACTTTCGTTTTGTAATAAGTTAATGACGGACCATCCGGCACTGATTCTTTTTATATTTTATTTTACATCACACAAACACCACACAACACACTTTTTACAGTATTTACAGTGCACGGAATACTTTTTATCCTTCTTAATACTTAAATTGTGGGTTTCAATTAAGAGTTCCTTTACTCACTTCATTTATGAATTACAGCTAACTCATGTCTGCCAGATACACGAGCGTCACTTACCATTTGGGCGCATGCGCAACATCCCATTCAGCTTGCAAGTGACATGCATGCACTAACAGTTGTATTGTCATCGGTAATACACAACTGTGCAGAATTTCAGAACTCTATCACATCAGGAAGTGAGTGAAAAATTGGATTACGAAGTATCATCTTTATAAACATGAAACGGGTTAAGTTGAATAAAAGCTTGTGAAAAGTGTACATTTACGCTTAATTTGAATTAGCTTTTATGTTCAATTTTCAGTAAATTGCATCTATATTTATATCAACCTTTTTTTAAATAAATGTTTCAGTTCTCTGCATTAGTTTCATTGAATCATAGGGTATTTTTTTAATCATTTTATTCATTTGTTTATTTTTTAAAGAATTCCTTTATGACTCCTTTTTCCAGAACTTCAGCTGAAGCATTGTTTTTGAGTCTCACTGCAACTCCTTCTGACTTGCCTCTTGCTGAAAAATTAGGTGTGATGCTTGGATTGGATCTTCATAAATTATATGATATTGCAGCAGATGCCCAGTTATCATCTGGACAGTTTGCTCAGGCCGTTCATTTATATCAGCTTTCAAAGGTAGAGATTATGACTCAATGTTAACATTTGAATGTTAGTTTTCTCCACCTTTTTTTATAAGGTTATTGTTAATTTAATCTCGTGCCTTTTTTTCCCACAGTGTCCTCAGTTAAAGCGAGTTGCACATTTCATGGGATATGGTTTTCTGTCTGAATTAATTGCTTATACTCAAGTACTTTTCAGCACTAAAAGTGTTGAAATTGTGTCTGCTGATAAGTGTCATTTTGCCAACATTGCTCTTCATTGTTTTGCTCATCAAGTGAAGAACAAATTTCAAGACAGACATGTTATTAACTTAGCTTTCAAGTATGTTAAAATTTCATACAATATTTGTTGTTTTTGCAACATTCTGATATTTGTTGTTTTTGCTAAATTTTATAACTCCTGTGTTTATTTTGTTATTACAGTGTTATTATGTAATTTAACTGATAGAAAGTTATAACAAAGTATGCATTTCTTATTTTATAAAGATAAGCAATTGTGTCAAGAAGAACATTTGATACTGTTTAATTATTTAACTACTAAATTTACTAATGGAGTAAGAACAATTCATTTATCACATTGTGAACATTAATAATTTCTTGTAATTGCAGGAAATTTTTAAAAGAAAATGCATATTATGATGAAGAAGTTGCTGCCAAACTGTTATCTGAGCAAGGTCTTAATGAACTGTTGCATTACTTTGCAAAGGTAATTGTTTTTGAAGGCTAATATCATTTCTTTTCAATTTCATAATAAGTTACATTTAATACTGTGCTAGACTTTGTTGTCTTTATGTCATTAAAAATTCTGCTAAAAAATACTTATTTTTACTTTATTTCAGATTCGTGGTCAACAAGGATTAATGGTTGAAACATTGCTTTCAACAGATGGTATTAAAGCAACAATTGAGAGAGCTGTATATAATGCTCTGTCTTCCTCTGGCTATGAAGTAATTCTCCATCACACTAATGACGGTTTGTATGTGTTTATTTAACTTAGATTCATGAAGTTTTTAAATAATTCTGTAGCACTATACATTACCAAATATATTATTTTCTTGCTTGTTCCATTGCTGTATATTAGTGTTGCAGTTTTCTGTTTATGTGATGAGATCAGCTTTTGGAAGAAAAATTATGATAATACCATTTTTTAAATATACTACATATTTCTTCGCAATGAACCTTGCATTGAAATTTTTCAAAGAAAAACTAATGCTTTTAATAAACCTGACATTACACATTTTAAATGTTGCCTTCCCACCACTCCTTTATCTTCGATTTGTGTCTTTATCAAATATGCTTGCTGCTTTATCTTGCTACTTTTTGTATCAGTCAGCTTGCTTAGATATGATATATCAGGCTGCCACAGAATATATCTATTTTAATCAGTGCTTGGCTCAAAATTTTATTTCGTGTACTTTTGCTAAGTATTTAAACTGAAAAATATTGTGAGCTTTAAAACTGATTTATTGAAAACCAGTAATTAATTACAAATTATAAAATACAATGGAACTTATCAAACTCAAAGCTAATGGCACCACATTACAAATATGAATTTTAAAAAACTACGGCTGAAAATGTAAAGAAAATGGAAATTTTTAAGCTAAAAATGCTAGTGAAGATTCATTTTTAAAATCTAACTGCTTTAATAAGTACTACATAATTATTAAATAAACAGTAAGTAGTTTTCAAAAATACAGTGATAATTATTATAATTGTCAAGAATTTGAATAATTTTGGATGAATTGTGGTAATTGTAATAAATGAAATGTTTACAGCACTTTGAATATAAAAATTGCTCAATAAAACTTGAAAATAAACAGTACAATTCACATTTAATGTGTTGAAAGCAATTTTTAAACAGTGAGACATTTTTTATTGAATACATTGCCACATAAAATTAAATAGACGTGATACAAGGATTACCTTTAACTAATGTAAACAACTCAGAAATAAAAAGGGTTTTTTTTTATAAATTTTATTTATGACTTCGAATTAACCAAAATTATTTCGAATTTTAGACTGTATTTTAACATTATTTTAATTGGAAATTTAAAGGACCACAGAAAAAAATCAGATTCCCGGCAAATTCAAAACACGTCTGAATTGGCCATATTCTAGTAAACTAGGTTTACATGATTAAAGTTTTTCTCTTTGAAACCCTGTAAATGAAATCTATTGGACCAAAATATGCAAAACTGGGAAAAATTGCAAAAGAGTTGATTTAATTTTATATCCTAATAAACAATAATAATAACATTTAAATTTAAAAAAATCACTGCTGGGGGGCTTATATGCTGTATTAAGAATTTTGAATTTATGAGCATTACAATTTTTAAGCAAATTTGCAATGGCTTATGCCAAAAAATTTCAAATTCACATTACACTTCTTATGGTTTTTCTCCTGTTAAGTTGTGCATTATCTGCAGAGTATACAGTTTATGCATGTGAAAAATGTCTCTATCTTTCAAAGGCCATATTTTATTCGTGAAGTGCTGTTATTAGTGTGGTAGCAATGAATGTTGACCATTGAAACAATATCGAACTTTAAGAGGATTACGAACCAAACTAGTTACTGCTCTGGGTTTGAAGAAATTTGAAGCCACAAATGTTTTAGCCATTGTACCAGAATGGGGAAGGAAGCCTTTTCCTGAGGAAACACAGAAATATTTTGCATTGACACTGGAGGAAGCAACCATAGAAAGCACTCGCAGGAGTTACATACATGTT
>BGPR01030068.1:0-18905 GCA_013235015.1 Araneus ventricosus
TACATTCAATAAATATATTTAATTACATTCAATTCTTTCTGAGATTTTATCATAAATCTACACATTTCTAATTTAAGAGAAGTCGTGATTTCATATTTCATTTAAAATTTGTAAAATTATACTTCTATCTCAACTCTATTGTTTGTAAAATTTATTCATCAAAATCAAGATTCACTTTTGAAATAACTGACATTACGATCTTACTTTTTTGCAGTTTATTTATTTCAGCAAGTTTCTTTCTCATGCGAAATAATAAAAAATTATCTTTTGTTATATCAAGCCGCTTTTTACTAATATGGAAAATGCTTTTAATAACTGAGAATGTCGCAGATTACTCATAATATTAAAGGAAATTAAATCGTACAATGTAGCTGTCGTATAATATAGTAGATTTTTCAGCACTGCAATTCTGTATCAATCTTCGTTATCTGTACCATCTCTAGCTGATCTTCAAGAATCCTTTAGGAAATAAATAACAAAACGACAATATAATGTTTCCCGCTCGAAATGCTCTAATCATTGATATTAGCAGGTCGTAAAAATGTTTCCAAATGAATAATAAATGAATTTAACACACGTGTGGAAAATACTCGGGCATATTTGCCATCCTTAAAACAAGGAAAAAATATTTACGACAAATTTCATATTAATGCTGTTTTTGTCTTCTTCATGGAAGCTTTCATGTCACCCAATTACAATTTTTAAGTATTGTTTCTATATCACATTTGTAATGTTTCAATGTAGAAACTTGAATGAACTTGAATTTATTATTAAGAAATGTCAATAAAAGTAACACGTTGTCTCCGATTTGACTGTTTGTGATAAAAACCGAGAAACCTAATCGCGTTTACATTATTAATTTTATTTAAACCCATTTATGCGTGATTTTAATCGTACGATTCATTGTGACTATCTTTCAGTCAAAAAGTATATGAAAAGGATTTTAAGTTTTTAGCAGAAATCTTACCATATTCTTTCACATCAAATGTGGTTGATTGCGTGTCTTTATTTTTGGATACAGTGATTGTCCACGTTCCTTGAACGGGTTCGTCGGCGAGTGGAAACTGATTCTGCGTAATTCCTGTTAAACAAAATGATGGAATCTTGAAATTTAGATAGTCATATACTGTAAAAAACTGTAATGCATATTAATTTGTAAATATTATCTAACAAGCAGAACATTGTGATTTCGTATTTTTAATACCGCTCAAACGAAAAGCGCCTATAGAAATAGTTTTCCATAGTTGCTATTTATGAAATTATCATCTTCCTCTACTGCCTTTTATTCATGTAAGCTTGTAGGAAGTTCGATAATCTGGACTTTTTAAAATAAAACATGAAATAACTATTTTAAAATAATTTACATATTTTTCTTTCACATTTTAAAGATATAGCTTGAGAAATAATTATAGAAATATTTAAAAATATATTAAATATCTTAAACATTGTTTTAATTCCAATATATTGATTTTTAATTGGGTACTTAAAAATTAATGGAATATTTTTGATTCAGGAAATAGAATTTTATGAGAATTTTCTTTATTAATCAAATTAGACAGCACTGGAAATCATAGAACTTTCGATGAAAACGCTTAATTTATTAATACAAGGCATAAATGATCAGAATAAGATAACTAAAAAAATAGGATTGAATGACTTTTAAGAAATGAAAACATCCATTTTATAGGAAAAGATATACGAAATACAAAGATTTCGATATCAAAACAGTGTTTTCCACACAGAAATTAAATTTAATTTTTAATGATATTCTGAACCGCTTGAATAAACAAATATTTTAAGTGAGAGATTCATCGAAATCCTTAGAGATTCTGTGGTAAGTATTTTAGTGCGATGACAACAAATATTTATTAATTGTTAAAGTTTTAATATACCTTTTCCAAGTTGAACTCCTTTAAACTGAAATAATCTTGTTCCTCTGGGATCTTCCACATAAATATCAGCTGTCTGAAGATAAATAAGAAGTTAGAATATTTAAGCAAGGGAAACAAGCTGATATAAAATATTTACTTGTTGGTTTCGGGAAAGATCGTAAAGAGATTTACGAAGTTATTATCCCTCATAATGTATGGATTTCTAAGAAGAAAATTTAAATCCGTAAAAAAAGTGAAACTTTTTTAGACAAATAGAGTCTTATTTATTTACATAACTTATTTCATGAAGAGAAGAGACAGTCAATCTATTTATTACCCAACATAGTGGTTCCCAACCTTTTTGGTTGTGCAGACCAGTTGTTGTGTAAAAAATATTTTGAGGCCCACTAACTAAATATACAAGTAAAAAGAGTACAAACACATATATTTATATATATATACAAGGTGTCCACACTTATCGTGGTTCAATAGCTAATTTCTAAACCTTTAGAGGTAGACATACAGTTCCAATTGGAAAAATGCTTTAAATAAAGGGAAGAATTATAATATATGCTTTTTGAGTGAATAAATATATTCCTGAAAAAGTTACGAAATCTAACTTTTTATGCAGTCCCCCGGTCCTATCAATTATATTTAGTAAAATATTTTTCTCACTCTAACATTTTGAACAAAAAAAGTCCCACTCTTTTGCGACTAAAACTGATCGAGTTATGGAGATTTGAATATCGCCGACATAGACTTTACACCATTTCAAAAGCCGTCTTGCAGACGATTCACCAATCAATGTGCAGCAGTTGATCGACGAGGCCGCTGATTGGAAAAGATCATGAAATTCAAAGCTCCATAACTCGCTCAGTTTTAGTCGCTGAAGAGTGGGACTTTTTTTGGTTAAAATTTTAGAGTGTCAATAATATTTTACTAAATATGACTGATAGGACAAGGGGAACCGTTAAAAAGTTACAATTCGTAATTTTTCAGAAATATATTTATTTACTCCAAAAACATAAAATATAATTCTTCCCTTTATTTAAAGCATTTTTCCAATTGGAACTATATATCCAACGGTTCAGAAATTAGCTATTGGACCACGATAAGTGTGGACACCCTGCATATTAGATGCCCTTATATGCTAGTAATTAGTGAAGCTTACTGTAAAAGAATAAATATATTTTTTTTATAAAGCAAGAAACAAGAGAAGGCTCTTGAAGCTTCCCTGACTTCGACTCTTCACTAGCATTTTGCGGCCCATTGATACTCTATCCGAGGTCCACAAGTGCGCCGCGGCCCATGGGTTGGGAACCACTGACCTAACACTAATAATTCAATTTACTGTGTCAATGGTTCTCGACCAGGTGGCTGTCTATCAATTGACTGCAACACACGAGACCAAACAACTCTTACTCGCTTCCTTAGTGGGCATATCAGAAGTTTGACTTTCTCTGACAATTCTAAGTGTTTTGAGATCTGCCCAAAATGTACTGCAGAACAGGCCACACCTGATCCTATTCTTGCATGTCTGGAGCTTTCTGAACAGGATCTTATTTCTAATCCTCTATTGTGACTTTGGATTTCTTCAGGGTGCACAGGCTCATGGACCTGATATAGCTCTGCTGATCTTCGGGGATCATCATCAACAACAACAACTGTGTCAAAATTTTATTCGAAGTTGAAAATTCTAAGATTTAAAATATTTATTTTTTTATTGCCATTGTATTATATGATGAAGATTAAATATTAGAAATTTGATGTCTTTCATGTACAGTAGAAAAGGATAAGTTAATCACCTGACGTTAGAAAGTCATTGCATCTTATTAAGATCAAATGTAAGTAAATTTAAGATGAATTTTAGAACCCTCGTGACAAAAGTGACTCATTTTGTTGATTCTCACAAAGACAGCGGAGAATGAAATCTGTAATTTGTGATTTTTGTTTAAATCTATATCTGAAAAAAATGCTTCCGTAATATTTTTTCTAATTATTTAATATTCACTTGACTTTAGAAGATATCGTATGCGTTATGCGATGACACTTGATGATCATATTGCTTATAATAATTTTTTTTTGAAATAGAATTGATATACTTTGTGTACGGAAATAAAACCTTCATGCATTTACTAAGATTAATTTCAAAATCTGGCTCATTTTATCCTTCAAATATATCACAAAAAGTTTTAAATTTTAAACATTCAGAACCGGCATTTCTTCGAAATGAAATCCTATTATTTAACCGCTTAACTTACCAGCCCGAGAATACTCGTGCATCGAATTATCGCATTTTGGGTCTTAAAACTAAAATTTAATCATTAATTATCTTTATAATATTACACAAATATTACCTAGAATCCATAAACATCTCAAGTATTATATGCCTTCTGAGATGAATAAAAACGACAACCGCTTTCCAAAACAGAAGGGAGCATCTTATTAGATAGCAAAGAAAATTATTAAGTTAAATGGTTAATAAGCTATAGCTATGTCTTTATCATAATACATATCCAACCCTAAATGCTGACCTTTAAAAGCTTTATTTAAATTGCATAACCTGTTGATGGTCAACAGTTAGATACAAAAATTATGGATGCCCATCAAATATAACATAATATTATAAATAAATAATGTAATAAATGTTGCTCTTTCGTCCTATCAAGATCAAATATGAACTTTATGAACAATTTTGAAATCTTCGTTTTTCATTGATAGCATATTCGGTTTAATGTCAAAGAAAATGAGGTTACACTGTGTCCATAAAGTCATGGTGGGGTTTCTAATTCCTATAGTTCCCAAGCAAAATAAAATACAGCTATGATATCCTCACTGCATGCAAGAACTTCTCAAAGAGAATGGATGATACAGAACAAATTAAAGAATCACAGATGATTTGCAGTCTGTGACAACTGATGTTCGTCATGTATGGGAGGAACTAGAGTACTGGTTGGATGCGTGTAATGTAACAAATGAATGTTACATCGAATTTTGCTAAACATGTAAAAAAGCCTGATAAGTTGGTGAATAAGTTTATATTTATTTCAAAAGTTAGATGTTTAATGTTGTATCAATAAATAGTTTTGAAATCCCACCAAGACTTTGCTGACATACTGCCTTTTTGTGTCTACAGTGTATTTAGAAAAGACCTTTGCGACAGTATTTCCTAGTCATCTAATGTGCACTTAAAACTTTAAAGTTTATTTTATGAATACAAGATGACATTTGAAGAGAGAAAAAACTGAAAAGAATTCAAAAGAAGAAAAAAAAGGATCCAAAATCGTAGAGAATATATGTTATACAGAGTAAAAATTTCATTTTATGGAAAATATTTTCCAAATATGTGGCCTAATTCTTGTTTCATGATCCTTTAACAAATATATAGAAATTTTTTACAGATAGATTCATAGTATTTGATTCGAATGATTTATGAAAGCTATAGCCATGTTTAATTGTTTGCTGCGTTGATCTCGCAAGAAATGCAATCTGTACGTAACTTCAGAAAAATTACTCATCCTTTTTTGGATTCCAAGGAAAAATTAGTAATTTTCAATATTGCATATTACAGTACACCACCTGCATCCCTGTGTTTAGAGCCATTTGGCTCCTTTCCGGTTTGGATGGATCGAGGTGAATTTTATTTTCTAAGAAAGGGCAGTAACAAATAACGGGTACAAAAACAAATAATAATGAAAAAGAAACATACACTGGACAGAACGACATAGGAAACAAAGCAAAATAGA
Organism: Araneus ventricosus; assembly: GCA_013235015.1. Taxonomy (NCBI): domain Eukaryota; kingdom Metazoa; phylum Arthropoda; class Arachnida; order Araneae; family Araneidae; genus Araneus; species Araneus ventricosus. The sequence goes on from BGPR01030068.1 coordinate 5,618, forward strand.
AAAAATTTTAAAAAACGTAGAGGAAAAAAAAGTCAAAAGTAGCCGGAAGTGTGTGTCAGTCTGGGTGGATGAGTGCTCAATGATTATCTTCTACAATGAGAATGTTCTCATCACATATGAGACGCATTAGGAGTCGAAGTCGGGTTCTTGATAAGTTATTCGTGGGAATGTTTTTCAACCACTGCAATTTAAGTGATACTGTAGGAGTTTGGAAATGCCAGGAGAGGGTAAACCGACATTTTGTGGCATAGTGCATTGGATCTCCTTTACCTTCGCACGAGCAGTTGTCATGTGTTCGAAGATTGAAGCGATGGAGGTATGAAGGGAAGGGCCCGTGTGCTGTAACGAACATTAGCTCTTCTCTATTCCATCCAACTGGCTTGTTTGAGACCCTAGGCACTATATCGTGTGCACTGCGGCCAGTTTCTCCGTTATCCCAGTTGTCTTGCCAGATGCTTAAAGCAGCAAACCTAATCTCATATTTCAGGTAGGAAAGTGGCTTAGGTAGAAAGAAAGGGTCGCCTTTTGTGATATATTAGATTTGCATATTAGATTAATGTTCCTTTTTTGAAGTAAACTAGGGATTTCTATAGATGTACTATATAATTTGCAACTACGGTCAGATAACGAAAATGACATCTGAGGTGGGACTCCTTTTGAAACTTCCACACACATCCAGGTGGGGGGACATTTGATCAAGATGGATTTAACTTGCACTAGAGCCACATTCATGGTTAAGGTTTAAAGGAATCGCGTCTTGAAATCGCAACATATTTGTTCCGAAATCCCGAGTTTAACCTAGTAGCCTTGAAGGGAAAACCCTACTTGAAAATTTAAGAACTTGGAAATGTAGATAGCGTAAGTTATTCAATATCTTATTATAAGCACACCTATGTACAGTGGGTTACCAATATAATGTGGACACTTTAGAATTTGCATATTTTTTCGAATATATCCCGAAAGCCTGAATGTATTTTCTATAATTTCGAACATGTAAAGAATAGACTTGAACTCACATTTTACAGTGAATATTCGGTCACGAGAGCATTTAAGGAATCGACCAGAACGTGTTGAAGACAAAAAGGGATTTCGAGTCATCTCGTCTCACAGAAAGCTGATAACGAGACGAAATTTTTATCAATGGTTATGTTTGATGTGCATAGTTTTTACATGCATTTTCGTAAACTTGGCACAGATATTCGGGAATATATAAAGGCTACTTTAAAAGAACCCAAATTTTTCCGCATATTTCTTGCTTATAACTTGCAGAGTTTAAAACCAAATCGTATGAAACTTACAGAATACGTGACAATATGTAAGAAAGGTATCGTATTAAAAGTTGAAGTAAATATCGTGAATATTTTAGAAAATAAGAGTATTTGTAATAAATAATTTTTTACTATGTATGTAGGAAACGTTGTGTAATTTTATTTTCATAACTTAAGTTTAGTTTAGTTATATTAACGTCCCGTTTTTGAAGCAACACGAGGGCTATTTTGGGACGGACCTCGTAATTTTGAACCTCGGTCAGATGATGAGGACGACACCTGAGCTGGCACCCCCCTCTCCAAACTTCCACGCCACACCAACGGGAGGACGTTTGACCACTACGTATGATTTAGCGTGCAACAGGCCCCATACACGGCGGATCTTCAGTGGAATCGGGTCTCGAACCTGGATCCCTCCGGCCCCAAGGCCGAGACCTTACCACTAGGCCACCGCGGCCCTAAAAACGGAAGGAAAAACGGAAACTGGTGTAGATAAGCATTCAGCGGCATTTTGATTAATTGGTATTTTGTGTCCTCTATTGATCATGTTCATACACTATGATCATACCTCCTGAATGTACATCGACGAATCATAGGTTCGATTATAACTGGTAGTGGTATAGGATAACTTACATAAAAATTTCAGTTCAATATCGTTAGTATTCAGAAATATATCAGTATTGCAAGAGTTGGATTCTTTGATTTTCAAAGAGAAACAAAACGATGAGGCTTCTTGCACAAATTAATATTTTTTAAACTTGAATCGTCGAACAGTAATATTGAATTTCATGAAGGTTGAATATCCTGAATATTCATGTATACTTAGAAATTAAATACAAAATTTAAATTGTATTTCGATGATAACTACTCGAAGATTCAGGATTTAAAAATTTCAGTTTATGCATGAACTCTCATCATTCTGTTTCTCTTAGAGAACGAAAGAATTCAGATTTTGCGATACCGATATCTTTCTGAATACTTACGGTGTTGAACTGTAAAATTTATATTTTTTGCCCTATATATCTGGCTATTATGTTCTGAAAGCCAAATTAAGCTAAATTTCGCTCATTTGCGGTAAAAAATTATTTACTGCAAATACTCTTTTTTTCCTTTAATATTCAAAGTATTTACTTAAAATTTTTCTACTATGCTTCTCTGACATAATTTCAAGTATTTCGTAAGTTTTATACAACTTGGCGTAAAACTCTGTAAGTTATAAGCAAAAATCACGCTGAAAAATTTGGGATTTTTTTAAAGAAACCTTTATATCTCACCGAATATTTGTGCTATGTTTATGAAAATGCAAGTAAATAATATGCGCATCAAACATAACTATTGTTGAAAGTTTCATCTGTTTATCAGCTTTCTTTGAAACGCAATGAGTCTAAATATCTTTCTGTCTTCATCACTTTCTGGTCGGTCCCCTAAAGACTCTCGTGATCTAATATTCATTATAAAATGTGAGGTCAAGCATAAACTTTACATGTTAGAAATTCTAAGAAATTCCATGCGGATTTTCGGGTGATATTCGAAAAAATATGCAAATTCTAGAGTGTCCAAAGTATATTGGGAACCCACTGTATATTTATCATTTTCTTTAAATTATAATATATGCTTTAATGTAAAATATAATAAAACTTTTTGGATGTCAAATAGTTAAGTATGATACAAGCAATAAATATTTTTAATGCATTTTTCACATGATATTCTTGATTGCTAGTTATTTCTTCTGATAAAAGCGCACATTTGAAAAAGCAAAGTTATTGGATATATTACTATTGAATGGAAATGTTATTTATTTTCATACTTACATCATTGGTCTTGTCGGATGGTCGTAAATTTTTATCAACTTTCAGTACACGGAATTTTACTGAAACACAAAATAAATCATTCTTTCTTAAAATAAAAAAACGCTCTATTATGATTATAAATTGATTAAAATTCGTATTATTATCCCAAAATTGAAGACATGGCAATATAAATATAAAATTTTATTACTCATTTTATTACGAATCATTCGCTCTTGAATAACATTATTGTGTCACTACAAACTCATATTGTCTGTCCAAACAAATTGAATTATTATATTTCGATATGTGATTTCAGAGGACAGAGTAAAAGTCGCAGTGATTTACTGATATTTATTTCGTTCCGTCTGTGTAAATAATACTGAACTTTATGTTTGAAAGACATAAAAAAAATGGTATAAACGTCTTACTGAGCCACACGTGCCACATAAAACATTTATGGAATGTTAAGTGGAAAGAAAAACATAATTTAAGATCATAAATTATTGCTTTGAAATAAAACACATTTATTCTTTGTTGAGAAGACTTCACGACAAAAGTACATTTCCTTTTTTAAAAAATACTTTTTCTAAATTAAGATAAGAATATTCAAAATTTTTGTTCATTTCATTTTTAAACGAGCTTTTCACCAAGGTCCTTAAGGTAATAAAATAATCGATAAAAAAGAATTTCATTTTGTTTTCAGTGCACTAAAAACCTGGAAATTTTTAATTTTGAAGTATGCATAAGATGTTGACATAAAATATAATATTGTATTTAGTTATTTTTAAGCTTTTTGTTTTGTTCACGGAAACCCACTATTACTAGCAATATTTAAAGGTGATTGTTATTAGTCTAAGATTGGCTTTTCTGTTTTTCATAATTTCACTTCTGGAATGAAAAAGTAGTTACTTCCCCTTCCCATTTTATTTACTATTAAAATTATATTGATACTAATTATATTAAACCACAATGTTATATATGAAAATGTACTATTACGGCACGTGCTGAAAGTGCATAATGCGATAGTAGCTATATACGACTACTATAAGTAGTCTAAGGTTTTTTCCTTATAAAAACATTACGCTTTGAAATCACAAATAATAAGGTTGCCGGAGGAGAAAATACAAAGAATAACACTTTTTTTCTTTTAAATATAATTATTTTAACTGCATTAAAATACATCTCTTTGTTTTTATTTTTCTCCTCAAATAGCTTGTACATTTTATATAACAGTCTTTTATTTTCAAAATTTGTCAAAATGCATTAACCCCTTAACGGTCGCGCACGTCATATTGACGTGCTTCGAATTATCGCATTTTTAGGCTTATAAACGAAAATTTAATCATTAATTAGCTTTATATTTTGGCACAAAAATTACGTAGAATCCATAAGCATCTCAAGTTTTCTATGCCTTCTTAGATGAATAAAAACGTCAGCCCCTTTCCAAAACATCAGAGGTCATCTTATTAGATAGCAAGGAAAAAGTGACTCTTAAGGGGTTAAGACACTTTCCTAGTAAAATTAATGAACTTGAAAATAGTTTTAATCTATGAAGTGAAATTATTCTTTTAAAGTTTCTGAATTTTTTAATGAGAAGTAAAAAAATAACAATACCCGTTTGTCCAGGTTTATACAGCGGTTTATCTGTTTGAATAATGTAAATGTTTGCATTTGTGTTAGAAAATTGAACTTCATCACTGCCGCTGATCGGTTTGCCACACATGGTTCCGTTGATTTGCAGTCTTCCATTATATACGTAGTCAGTGTCGTTAAAAGGCTTCACGAAAAAGTTCAGTAATGCATCTTTATTGCCTGAAAATATAGAATTAGGCAGCAATTACATAAATATATAAATTATATTTGAAATTAAAGATAAAATGTTAAAGAAATATTTGGCACTCTAACCTTTTGGTATATTATAAGTCTGCTGCTGAGCAAGAGTTTCATTTGAGTTGTAATTTTTCTTGTAGAATAACTGAACCGTCAAAGCACTGCTATCTAGACATCCAAACCGAATGAATTGAAGTTGATTATTTTGCCCTTTTTTCAGAGATTTGGGTGAAGTGAAGATATAGCCACTGAAAAGAAATATGACTAACTGTAAAATAAGTCATTTATTTAAAAATAAATACGGTGTTTAATGTTATACACATATCTACACAGGGGTGACCGGGAGGGAAAACTGTGCCTCCCCCATCGGGGAAAAATTTTGTATCTCGTCTGGGAAAATATTTGTACGCGATATTCAACTGTAGTTGATAAATAATAATCTGGCGAAAATTTGAGACCGATTTCATTACACTCCTCCCCCCATACCGCAGGTCGTACCACCCGGTCGGGCAAACTCTAGCGCCATTCCTGTATCTACATAGTCACATATTTTTACCAAACAAATCTTCGTAACTCTGAAAAAATCTTTCAAAACCTGTTTTTTTTCAAGTGAAGTGTATTTGACGCAATAAAACACATTCTATTTTATATAAAAACTATGGTAGGCTCATTTTAGCGCTATTTTATAAATAACATCATTGAAAGACATTGCAATCTATGATTGCTGTTAAAGAATTTATTCAAAATTTTCTGTCTTTATATGAAACGAGATGTTTTGTTTCTTAATGAGGATATAACACAGAAGCTTAGAGAAGAATTTTTATTTTTAAATTGATTAGTCTTTCATTAGTCTTTATGTATCTGCTGATATATCATTAACTTAATGTGCCATAATTTCAATTAGTACAGAACTCAGTTATAAGTGTGACCCTAAAAATTTGAACCATTAGTCTTTTTAAAAAATCGAGCAATTTAACATTCATTGTATATGCGTTAACAGACATAAAAAATAAAGAAAATGATATCGAAATATGTTACTAGTATACTTATACCCAATAAAACTTACAAAAAAGACGACTAAGGTTTCGTCGCTCCACAGTAACGCTGTTCGTACTGAATGCAATGTATGATATTGCATTCAATACAGTATTACAAATAGAATGATTTATTTGAATTAAATTACTGGTTATGTCATAATTTATTTTCTGAAGGAAATTGCTGAGTTCATATGTTCTTTGTATGAATCTAGCGTTACTGCCTAAATAAAAGTAAAGTGCTCGGTGTTAATATTTATTTAAAAAAAATTGTTAAAAAGAATGAAAGTATAAAAGTAGTATGATATTCGAATTAATAATTATCCCATAAGAAATAGATCTAATCACATTGTAGGCTTTATAGTCAAGAAAAATTTTAGCTAATAATTTTATTTTCAGTTGATTGTTGTAAAGCAGTTCAAGGTTCGTTACGCAATTATAACAATGATGCATATTTAAGCACATACTTGTCTACATCCTCATCAGCCCAACACATTCCAAGAAATGTGCACCCAAATGCAATGAAGATCAGCAAAAATTTTATACTCATGTTTGCTCGTTTTTCTAAACCTGTAATAAAAACATATCTCATTTTATAAACAAAGGTATCAATTCATAAATATAAAATATTATTTACTAAATAACAAATAATAACAAAACTTCATTCATTGAAATTATTTGTCTGTTGACTCAATACTTTAAAATAATCAAAATTTAATTTTTTATTATAATTTTATGTAAAGCAAATAAACTATGAACAATTAGCGATAGTTGTTATTTTAATATTAACTTGTATTGACTGGCAGTAGACATGTAAACTTGCTTCATGTCAATGATCCATTAGCAATGTTCAATATTCGCAATTTTATTACGATAATGCGAATATCAATCAATACCGTAAAAATTTTGAAGGCTAAAATGTGTGCAGTTGAAGAAATAGAACAGAATATTTTGAGTTTTCAATGAAAATAATTCAATTGTTCATGCAAAAGGAAAAAGAAAAGAGGAACTTACAGAAAAGAAAGAGAAAGGAATCATAGTCGCGGAATATGTGCCATCAAAGAGGGATAGGGGCATAAATTTCGTTTAAACTCAAGATCACTGAAAAGATTCCTTAAAGAGGTAGCATTTTTCAAATACGAAAATAAATTAAACTGCAAAACCTTCTGATATGGAAAAGAAAAAAAATATTTTCAAAATGCATGAAGCGATTCTTTGATGAAATAATAGCGCTAAAAAAGGATATAAATGTGACTTGAAATATGAAACAAATAAAACATTGTGATTCAAATTATAATACATAGCATTTGTAAATTCATTAATAGCATACACTTATATTTATTTTACTGTTAACATTTCTTACATATTTTATTCTAGATTTTTTAAAGTTTGAAATTTCATCCGTAGTGGATGGGCCTGAACCAATCTATATTAAAATTATCCATAAGTGTCCGTGACGGGGGAAGAGTTAAAAATAAATATGCCCATTTGATCTGCGTCATTAATCGGAAGAGCAAATCGCAAAACAACTCAGATAGGGTTTTTTTATGTGGATGTGGAATACGCACTTCAATTTGGCTACGTACCAAAGAGATTCTGCTTCTTAGAAGATTTAATGTCAAATAGGAGTTATACCAGAATTAATTTATTTTTCCACTTCTCGGAGATCATTTTGTTGAATTATGAAGTACCAGAGCATTTTTGTTTGTTTATTTTGTGTAAGCCTGTTTTTATCTGAAAATTTGGAAACGTTATGAATACGAATCTTTTTACCAAGTTATGGGATCTTCAAAGTATCGGACGGACGTTATTACTAACATTTTTTTATAATTTTGTGTATCTTTAAAATTCAGCCTACGTTAAATAAAATGCTTCTGAATTTTAAAGTAATAACAAATTTTCCGCTTTTCTCTGTATAAGCGCCTGTATGTATGTTAAGAATCCTGCGAATGTGTAGATCATTCTTTTACTATGGATGGTGGGCTGAAAGTTATGCAGTTTTTCTGTCATTGATTAATTTCTTTTATTTTGATACAACACTAATTTTAGTTTAAAAGTGTTATTGTTAATATTTTCTTTCAACCGTTTTTTATTTTGCGTTTGTAAATTATTTTTTCTCTGTTAGTGGAATTAGTGTTCAGTTTTGATTTGTTCGTTGGTAAACATTATGAATACGGAAGATTCCACTAAATGAAACAAATTATTTCATTCTTAACCCTCTCGTACCTAGCCAGGCGGTTCCGGGCGGCCTACAGGTTTCGCCTTAAGGCCTAAGACGGCCGGTTTGATAAGCTTGTCTTCTTTTGAGGGGTGGTTAAATAGATAGATATCTTCATTGATAAGAGTGGTAGGGGATCCAATTATCCTTGTTGGGGTCTTTTTCACAGCCCGTTTCAGTCAGGGCCACCTGGGTTCGACCCTCGCAGAAATACCAAGAGGAAATCAATCAAAGTAGGACGCTGGCAGCTTTATTACCTTAAATAGCGGGGAGGGCGATGGTGGGCTCAAGACCACACTGAATGGAAGAGCCCACTTCAATGTGACATCCTCTCCTGAACCCCCGGTTTTAAAGGAGCTGGGAGGAATGTACCCTCGGGATTAAAGAGTTAAGTACTCTGCCAATGTGCATGTGATTTTGTATGACATCTTTCGTGAGTAAATCTGTGAGCTGTGCTGAGATATGGTTGGCGGGCTAAAAGCCCGTCTTAGACGGACACAAATCTTTTAATCATTAAAAATTAACAATACTTCTATAACTTATAATAATGATGGAGAATGTCGCAAGTTAAAAATTAACTAAATTTGTTTCATTGAGGTCATTCTCTTTAACATTTTTAGAATATTAAAGAGGATGACCTTAGAGAATTAAAGAGGATGACCTTAGAGAATTAAAGAGGATGAATATTTTTAGAATATTAAAGAGGATGAATCTTTTTAGAAAGTTCATGAAAATAAGTTTTTTTAAAATTACTTAGTTTTCACATCAGTATTTTTTTTGAAAAAAAGATCTTTAGTTATTCTTGAAAATTCAAAAACTATGCTTAGTTTTAAATTTTTTTCTATACGTTACAAGCTTTCATCAAAACATTTATGATTATGAGAGTTTCAAAACAAATAAATTGAAATTGTAACGGAATTTTTGAGTTCGTATGAAGTATACATATTTCTCAGTATATCAAATTATGTTCTATACTAACTAAGAAAGCAGCAAATATATATGTTAAAGGTGATTAAATAAGAAAATACTTTTCTCAGATTATGATTTGTATAAATTTCCTTCTCGTGATAGGAGAAACAAGTTTGAAGATGTCATCATGGAATATAGCCAAGGTAACGCCATGCTTGTGACCTCGTTCTCAATATTAGCAACCTCATTATTCGGTCGTGATATAAGAAAAGAAATTTCCTGCCGATGAATGTAAATACGAAAGAAAGCATTAGGGTACACCGGGGCTTGTTGGGCCGTTTTTTCTTCTAATAATTTTTAAGAAAAGGGAATTCAAAATTTTTAAAAAGTTAATAAGCTGACACTATTAGTGAGCATTCAGAAATAATTCACCATAGTAAAATTTGAATGTATTAACTATCAGTATTAATTCCAACTCTCAAACTGACACCAAGTCGCATGGCCCAACCTGCTCCTACTGCGGGATAAGTTGAACCACTGCTAACACGAAGCGACTATCACAAAACATTCTTTTATATTACTATACTTTATTAATTTAAGTAATATAGTTGTGTTATTATCCACCTCATGTGTATTATATATAAATTTTGTGCATTTCTATTCAACAGAAACTGAGATACATGTTTTATGGTCATCGTCAAATAGTATTGTGTAATTATAATCAAAATTGAGTCCGCGTGGTTTTTCATAACAAGTATCTTGCATAATAAATCTGGTACAATTCCATCCCACATATTCAGAGATATTTCTATAGCGGACATCCTGATAAACTCTGTGTAGCAGCGCGGGTTAACGTGCCCCATGCGAAATGGCCCATCTAGCCCCATATCACCATTTTTGTTTCCCATGAGTGTAGGGATGTGTTCTGAAAGCATTTCGATAAGCAATCAAGCCTGAAGTAACAATGAGGAATTATCTTTCTGAATATTATTTGTAAAAATGGAAATTATAATTTATGAGCGAAGAAGAAAACGATTCTTCATAAGTGAGGAAATTTACTCAGCTTAGCAAAAATTAGAAAATTCTGGCAGGTTCTTTAATGAACACTACTTCTTCAATGACGCTGATGTTGAAGAAGGAAGGCGGGATAAAACACACTTGTCTGGAATGGCAGCGTTAAGTACCCAAAAGTATTAACAATATCGCAATTGGCCAAACGTGCCCCTATGGCCAACTAGCCCCGGTCTACACTACGAAAGCAAATATTAGTTTAAAGAGAGAAAGCGATACCTTCTGCTGTACAAAATAATATACTTTGCATTGTCTCGTCACGCGTTACTTACACAATTCGACAAGATTTCCCCAATTTTTCTGAAAGGTAGAATGCTCATGTTTTCTTTGTTACTAATTTTAACAAGCATGTTCCATTACCACTTAGTATGCATGCTTTTCATGCATTGCGCAGCGACGGAAGTCCCTTCATAATATTGCTTAAAGGACATGAATTTGTATACAGGGTATCCACACTTATCGTGGTCCAATAGAATTTGTATACAAGGTGTCCACACTTATCGTGGTCCAATAGTTAATTTCTAAACTGTTAGAGATAGAAACATAGTTCCGATTGGAAAAATGCTTTAAATAAAGGGGAGAATTATATTTTATATTTTTAGAGTCACTAAATATATTTCTGAAAATTTACGAATTCTAACTTTTTATACGGTACCCCAGTCCTGTCAGTCATATTTAGTACAATATTTTTGACACTCTAATATTTTAAACAAAAAATGTCCCTCTCTTCGGTGGCTAAAACTGACAGAGTTATGGAGCTTTGAATATCGCCGACTTAGACCACTTTACACCATTTCAATAGCCGTCTTGAAGACGATCCACCAATAAATGTACAGCACTTGCTCGACGAGGCCTCTGATTGGTTAAAAATCATGAAATTCGAAGCTCCAGAACTCTCAGTTTTAGACGCAGAAGAGTGGGACTTTTTTTTAAAAAAATGTTAGAATGTCAAAAATATTTTACTAAATATGACTGACAGGACCGGGGGACCGTATAAAAAGTTAGAATTCGTATTTTTTTCAGAAATATATTTAGTGGTTCATAAAACAATTATAATTATTTCCTTCATTTAAAGCATTTTTCCAATTGGAACTATATGTCTATCTCTATCGGTTTAGAAATTAGCTATTGGATCAATGTGGACGCCCTGTATAAAAAATATAAAATTACAAAAAATTATGTGATAAATATACGTGTATACGACACTTTGTAAAAAATAGTTGTATTGTTTGTATTTAGTTTTTCATAAAAATTATTACTCTATAACCGATATTTTGTAGTAAAAATTAATTTTACAGATATTGGATGTCTAGGGTGGAACTTCCTTCCGTTGGTGTGGCATCGAAATTTGGAAAGGAAGATGTCTTCCTTGACATCTGACTAGGATTCAAAATTACGTGGTCCGGCCTAAAACAGCCCTCATGTTTCTTCAAAACAGGACATTAATGTAAATAAATAAAAATAAACTAAATCATAGAAAAGATTTAAAATTTTTAAAAATGAGTAATTAAGAAAACTAAAGAGTGGGAAATGTAACAATGATCATTTAAATAATTTGTTACAATAAATATTTTTTAATCCGTCCGGTACACAGTGGTGCTTGATGAATTATAGCAAATACATATAAATAAACCCTTCTTCAATTCGAAAATGGTTTACTATTAAGTAAGCTATGGCAGAGTTGTTAAAGGTAATATTTTATGACAGTTTAAATTTTTAACAGAAAGTTTTCAATATTTTATGATAAATAAACTTGTTAATAAAGGCTTTTAATTTAATAATACTCACTTTTAAAAATAAATTTATGAAAAATGAGAGAGGAACTATTGTATAAAATTTCTATCAGAACGAACTGTTTATTATGTCACAGATTGTCAAATCCGTGCTAACTTTTCATTGCATGCATTTGCTCACCCGAGTCATAGCATTCGTTCATATATGCCGATATTCTGATTAAAAAGAGACACGTGGTTGATGCTCATCAGAATTTTAAACGACGAATATGCTTTTTGATTTTCAAAATGGTATGACTTTAAAAGTATTATATTATTCTTTGGGATTTAAAAATTCGGCAGAGAGAAAAGAATCTTGAACTCTGATGTCTCAATAAATTACATTTTTATATTTGAATGCTACCATGCCTAATAGTCTTGAAGATGGGCAGGAAAATCAGAATGACACATTTTTAAAAGAATCCTTTCAAAATGTTTTTAAATGAAATTCGATCTATAATATTTTAGTAGTTTATAACTCAAATTTTAATGATAAAATATTTGTATAATGAAATTTTGAGAAGCATAATTTTAACTATCTTTTGTGTTGAATATATCTTTTTTTCCCTTCAAACGAAACTTGGTAGCCACAACTAATTTTCGAGCATAATTTTTCGTGCGACGATGGTCTGTTATGCTAATATGGATAATATTAATCTTCACGTTATATTTTCAAATTTTATTATTTCATAGTTTTCATAGTTCTAAAAGTTCTGCAGCTAAGAACCAAATTTAATCTCGAAATTTTAAATACTCGGTAAATGAATTTGATACAAAAATTGTTAAGCTTTGGGGAATTGATTTATTTTGATTAATATAGTAATTAATTTAATGATTAGAAACATGAAGTTAATATACTCCCGATGTAAACATGATTTATTTTAAAGAATATAGTAATTAATTTACTGATTAGAAACATGAAATTAATATACTCCCGATGTAAATATTCTTTAAATTTTAATAAATTTGAAGCTCACAGAAATGATTTCATATGTACTTTGATTAAACTTTTTATGCAAGAAGTGTAGACTTCACTTTAGGAATTCGCTATTTAGTAAGAGATTCTAGCCCTAATTTCCTTTTAGTTTCGTAGCAACAATATGTGCATCAGCGAAAAAAACAAACAAACAAATCAGCAATGAATTTCTCTTGCAAATGTAATATTACATCTATAATATAAAATGGAAAGCGTATCTTTGGGTCAATGTCTAAGTCAACTCTGCTGTTTTCGAATTTCATTTGTAATTATTCATAAAGATATTTAATTAAAGTAAGCGAAAAGAATATGGCATTTTCTAAAATAAAAATTAGTAATGAAATGACGTTAAAATAGTCACAAAAACTTTTGAATTTCCGGTGCATTACCGACCGGGCAGTACAAGCCGTGATGGAGTGC